>JAUPMG010146060.1:0-11133 GCA_031762675.1 Pachysandra terminalis
TTTTTAGTTACATTATCATTTTGTATAACTAATTAAAATCATTATTTTGTTTGAGATTTTGATTTTCTTTTACAAATTATTGATTTTCTAAAATTTTAATAATTTAATCGAATAATACTATATATTTAAAAATAATAATATTAGTTAGTAAATATTAGAAGGTAAAGTGTCTCTTATTTACTAATCTGCTAGTATCTTAAGATTGTTAGGATAATAGTCTCTTATCTACTTATCTATTAGTATCCTGTTACGTATTATTGCAATTACCAATCACGTATCGTCTTGCAGGAAACGATGTACATAGTCTTTACAAATGACTTTTAACCTTTGAGGTATTAAGGGGTGGCAAATCTGACCCATCATGTCAACTCACAAGGTATTTTAGCGGGTTGAATTTAGATTCGATTTGTCATAAAAAAATTTTCTTGATCAGATCAACCAAATCCCTCTAAATAAAAACGGGTTAGATTGGATTGGTGGATATAAGTCACACATAGTAGTGGTGCAACTTGGTTCAGTTTGGGTGGAGTTGACCTCAATCCAACCCCAAACTGACTTCCATGAAATTCAATCCAACCCGATTTGAAACCCAAATACCAAATCCATTATATTTTGTAAACTCTAAAATCAGCCCAACCAAAATTGGGTTAATTTGGGTTCATAAGCACGATCATATAGCTTTAGTCATATATTTGGTTTTAAACTTTTTAAAATTATTTCAATGGTGACCCAAGCCCCACCCCGCAAAAAATATCACGTATGAGAAATGTAGCCCCGTTTTAATTTTTTAAAAAATTGTTTAGATCTCCTTAATATAAAGTATCACTTATTAAACCCTACCAAATTTTTTTTTATTAATCCTCAATGTATTTTTAGTTTTAAATTTATCCTTATATTTAAAAACTTTTCCTAACTAAATCAAAGTTTTATTTCAATTTATTCCATCTCTCAATATATATACATATATTTACAAAATAACACATTATAATTTCAAAGATTCTCTCGGTCTTGATCAATATGGATCTCGAAGATAAAATTGGGATATTTCAAGAGAGCAAACACTCTTACATTATCACGAGATGTTGAAACATATAAATCATGATACTATGTGCATTGAAATCCATGAGTTCAATGTCAAATATGTTGCTTAGGGGACACATGTCGCCAGAAAATATGCCACTGGCATTCTGTTAATCTACTATTGTAATAAAATCTAGAGAATTTTAATCAAAGGTGGTCGAATATTCAAATATTAATCAAAACTCATGGTTGGCATACATCTTTTCTGTGAGTTGTTATGTAATAATCATCTAGCTAGAAGCCTACCAATCATAAAAAAAATTAATAAAAAATTTCACAACAACTTGCAAGAATTTTCTATAAGCTTATGAGTAACATGTATGTATAACATATAATAGATAGAAACTAATCATTAAACGATTTTTAGTAAAAAGAGAGTAGAAGGGAACAAAGAGAAGTACATGATATTGTTTGAGAGAACACACTATGAGCCACTCTTGTATAGCATATTTTCTATTCTCGACGTCCACTTCAAAGCTCTTGAGAACTATTTATGTTCCCTTATAATATCCGTCCTTTTATCTAAACATGGTGAAAAGCCTAGATTGTGATAGCAATTCAAATTGTGATAAGGAGAAGGTCAAAGACATATAGTGTGATTAGGAGTCTTTCGTGGGAAAAAAAATAACGTTAAAAAAAAATAGTGTGAGTTGGATAAATCTATATCTATACTACTATTAAAAGCAAATAGTCCTTTTAGAATATTTTAGTACAAAATTCTTTTTTTTTTTTTAACATCTTTTGTTAAATTTTTATCAAAAAAATAGATGTCTTTTTCATTCCTTTTTTGTTTTCCCCCCCTTTTTTTTTTCAAGATTTATCCAAATCAAACTATATAAATCGCACTACTACTTTTCTTTTTAACATACATTCTTTTTTTTTTCCTTTTTTTAATATTTATCCAAATCATATTTTTTCCTCTTTTTTTGTAATTTTTATCAAAAAAAAAAAGTTAGATCCTTTTTTAAAATTCCTTTTCATTTAAAAAAAAGTTATTTTGAGTTCATCTTTGTTGTATTTATTTATTTTTTTGGTGAATGTTATATTTTTTCATAGTCGAGCAAAACTGGAGATTTCTGTTAGTCGGAAAGTGTTTTGCCTCACTGGTCAAGTTTTTTGATTTCGTCTCCAGTGCCTTTATATCTGATCATGAGAACGAGGCTGCAAAGGGGAATACGGAAGAGGTTCTTTTAGAAATTCATCAATTTCTTTCCAATCCTTCATTGGATAAGGTGCGTTCAGCATCATCATAATGTCCTCAAAGGATTCGTGCTACATAAATATTGGACAGTGGTATTTGATCCGAAATTGTTGTGTTGAGGTAACTTAGACCATTTGATCCAAAATTGGCGTGTCTAGGTAACTTGTATTCCAATACACAGGATCTGATATGAATTTTAAGTTGGCCTTGACTAATGGGTTGGTTTTCTATATATTTTAGTTCTTAGTTCGGTTCTTTATCCATCATATATATGAATGTTTTTTTATTTATCAGAGAAGGCCTGTATATGCAGTTTGCCTTGTATTGCCTTTTTTGGTGATTCTGAAATATGATCCAAACAATTTCTTGCAACGCCAATAAAATCCAAAACTCAAAACCGGACAATCATAACACAAGTCTATCTCGAAGATGAATCGGAACGCACCTGATCCAATGAAAAATTGAAAATAAATCGATGAACTTCTAAAAGAAACTACTCCGCATTCCCCTTTGTAGCCTTGTTCTCATGATCGGATACAACGGCACTGGAGATGGAATCAAGAAACTCGACCAGTGAGGCAACCACGCTTTCGGACTAACAGAACTCTACGGTTTTGCTCGACTGTGAAAAAATAAAACATTCACAAAAACAAATATATATATATATATATACACGAAAAAATTAACTCAAAATATATATATTTTTTTAAATGAAAAAGGAATTTTAAAAAAGGATCTAACTTTTTTTTTTTGGATAAATCCTTAAAAAAAAATGAAAATGACGTTATTGAAATGTTCTAAAAATGACTATTTGCTTTTAATAGTAGTATAGATATTAAAACAATAAAACCTAGAGTATAGAAACTCAGTGGTTTCATGGGTTGGCCCGAAGTTGACCTGCTTATTTGCGGTTAAAAACACTCAACCTAAATCCAACCCACGGATTGAAAACTTTAACCTAAACCCGCTAAAACCCAAGCAAGTTGATGGATCGTTCTAGAAATTGATAGCCCTACCTTTTAAAGGATGCAGATCCTTTGTGATGACACACCCGTGTGATGGATCGTTCTAGAAATTGCTAGCTCTATTCTAAGTCTAAACCTACCTTTTAAGGACGCGAATCCTTTGTGATGACACACCCGTGTGATGGGTGTGTGATGTGTGAGGGCAAACTGATCATTTGTGATGACACACCCGTGTGATGGATCGTTCTAAAAATTGCTAGCTAGCTCTATTCTAAGTCTAAACCTACCTTTTAAGGACACGAATCATTTGTGATAACACCTATGTGATGGATGTGTAATGTGTGAGGGCAAAATTATCATTTACCCTCGGGTGTGTTTCATATTACACACCCATCACACGGGTGTCCTCACAAAGGATCCGCACTTACCTTTGACACTCAATAGTAATTAAAGGTGAATTACTTAGACAACCCTATGGCTGCGTTTGGATAGCGTCAAAGTGTGTCAAAGGAAAAAAGAAAGTGTAATTTTCTTTTTTTCTTTGTCCATTTTGTTAGCATGAAAAAGAAGATTTGGTGGGTCCCACTACTTTCTTATAAAAAAAATGACTTTCATCTTTCTCGCCAAATCCATGGGATTTTGCACCGCGAGAAAACATTTTTTGTTTTATCCCAAAACTACTTTTCCCAAAAACCCACATTTACATGATTGACATATGTGTGTATATATATAATTAAAAAAGTCTTATTAATTAAGAAAAAATAAAAATAAAATGATAAAAAATTAAAAAAATGAGTTAGGTTTTCTACATTAAAACCAAAAGAGGTGGGACTCAAAAATTAATTACTTTTTTCTAACTTAAATAAAATTTGATTGAGTGTAATTTTTTTGAAACTTAAAAAAATTAGAAATCGAACCAAAATCAAACTGAAGTCGGTTTGACACAACATAAATATGGCTTATGATATAAGGGCAGAAATGAAAATTATGTCAGGATTCTTGTGACTTTCTTGCTAACTAAACTCACAATTACATGATTTCCATTAAGAGTCACGTAATTTTCTTGCAACATCCAAACAGTTTCAAGAAAGCTATTTTCACTTTCTTTTCACAATACTTTCACTTTCTGTTTTCCTTTGACACACTCTGACGCTAACCAAACGCAACTTATAGTTTGGCAACTATATGCACAACCCCTCAAGATTTAATGACATATTTTATCCCTTTTGTTAGTAAGACCAATGTTTTTAAAAAATAGGACCATGCCTTGAAATTGTGAGGAAGCTGGTCTATACTCAAATCTTTACTGATTTATAGATGGTTTTCATCATTTCACACCAGTTCCATAATCAAACCAGACCTAGCCTTGAATTGGACCGTTGAGATATCCAAGGTTCAAGAGCAAAAACCAGTCTAGTTTTCAAACACTGGTTATAACACCACCATCTATAAATGAATTAAATATTTTCTAATACTCTACACCAAAGAGATTGGGTACCTGTTGTGCTATTATTCTTGTTAAATCAAATATCTCTATTAAGGTTGTAGATATACCAGATCTCCGTATGAGAATCTCAAGCCAAAAATCAGATTTCGTTTGGAAGAAAAGATGAAGAGAGAGAGAGAGAGAGAGAGAGAGTTTCTTTAGAGTTGGAAATCTCAATCATATAGTACATAGATGGGAGGAGGGATCGGGACCTTCTATTATAAAGATCCCTGTTTTGCTCCTGTTATGTGATAGGAGCATAACACATGTCCCGGGGGTCACTACACAAACTAGTGACCTGCCATTCTAAAAACCTAAGAAAATGGTGAATTCTAAGGAGCCCACCACATTAACCGATTTGGCAAGTCATCAGTTTGTGTGGTGGGCCCCGAGACACGTGTTGTACTCATGTTCACATAACAGGAGCATAATCGAGATCTTCATAACAGAAGATCCCGTCTCTGGGAGGAGGGGAGTCTCCTAAATTTAGGAAACTCAACTCAACTTTTAATGAGACTTTATCTACTAACTTAAAGGAGAGAGTCTCCCATACTTCTAATAAATATGGACATCCCATTAAGTGGGGACCCATACCGACCCAACCAAACGGGTCAACTGCTTCGACTCAACACATAAATCCAACAATTATACATATATCTAATAAAGCAAGATGCATGTATTGAAAGGTGCGATAAAGAAAATTAAACCAGTAATACAATATCTTACCAAACAAATACACATAAGAATGCCTCTTTCTTACTCTATTTAAACAACAAATGCCTCACACTCTTTTCTGTTCTCTAGAAAGATATATACTTCCAAGTGCAAATGCAAGTAGGGATTTGTTTAAACCATTAATCTACCAATTAACAATAAAAAAAAAAAAGGCTACTTGTTGGGTCCACAAACCACTCATCCAAGTTTTATTTAATTAGAAATTTTATATCATTAAAAAAAGCTTCAAAATATGCAAGTTTTATTTTTAAGAAGGACCATATTCCTTTGATGCACAATTTGTAACTGATAACGAACTCGAATCCATTTGATTGATAGAATAAAAGTCCATCAATATAATTACATCAATATAGATAAAGTACGGAGAATCTGTTTTAAGACAGCATAAATTGTCATGTAATTGCTCTATCAAAAGTGGATATTCTCAAATACAACCTGTATATAAAACAAAGAGAGGAACGAAGATAGAGGAGTTCGAGATATCAGATATGCCAACAAGAATGCACACTACAGGAGCATGAAACTTCAGTATTCGAGGGAGACGAATCTCACTTTCGTTTATAATGGGGACATATAAGTTATCACTTTTTGTCTCTTTCACGTATTTGTGAGTTATACGTCATCGGATCCAATAAGTTTTCGGACAGTATTGGACTTGTCAGACTCCAAATTTGATGTGATTTGAGGACATGCTCTGCTATTTATGAAGAAAACTATCCAAAATATCATTTCTTGATCATGACAGGTGTCAATTAGAACCATGTCCAAAGAGTTGATTGAAAATATTGTAGGAAGCATATCCAATGTTTACGCGTGATCAACGTGCATAAGTAATTTTCAGAAAGAATTTATGGTGAATGAGTTGATTTCAAGTGAACCTGCTCTTTTTGGGATTGTCTTGGGATCCAAGAGATCACGGATTGATGACACGTCTAACATGCATGCGCATATATATCCAAAGCGATGTATCTATTCTTATCTCTATATTCCTGATAAGGTAAATTCCCCTCTAATAGTATACACACACGCACACACACACAAACACACACACATGACTGTTTGGCAAAATTTTGCAATTTTCTTTAAATAAACGAGTCATAAGAATTTTACAACAAATATTCTCTAGGCCTTTGTTCTCCTTTGAGAGAATCTTTTTTGGTATGTTAATCTAGATTCCTTCAAGGGAAGTCAGAGTAATTATATATATATCTCATAAGGTGGCGAGTGTATTGTCGAATTACTCGTAGGGAGAACTTAAACTTGAGACCTTCCGTAAGCACTTCGTTTTCATGGTCAATAGTCCTTGTAAAGAAGAGTTATCATAAAATCCTTAAATACTCTAGATCAAGTAACCAATTCGAGTGACCTTAAATTGAACTCAATGAAATCATAT
This sequence comes from Pachysandra terminalis, assembly GCA_031762675.1. Taxonomy (NCBI): domain Eukaryota; kingdom Viridiplantae; phylum Streptophyta; class Magnoliopsida; order Buxales; family Buxaceae; genus Pachysandra; species Pachysandra terminalis. The sequence goes on from JAUPMG010146060.1 coordinate 6,861, forward strand.
ATAAATGTGTTTCCTTCGAATTTATCTTTAAAGTAAAGTGCAATAATAAGTCTCACATAGTCGGTAGTTTTTTCTTGGAGATATCATCCCGAAGGTATTTCCTGAGGATGAGTCAATAAACACGGTTTCGAAGGCCTCTCTCATAGGGATTCTGTTGAAGTGAGTAAAGTTCAAGTCTATTGAGGATGACAAGTCTATATCTTGTTATTTGAGGATGACTAACCCTTAGTCATTTGAGCATGACTAACCCTTAGTCTTTTGAGGGTGACTAACCCTAGACGAATTGACCATCTTGGAAAGGTTAGCCTTGTAATATATCTACAATAACCATTTCATCAGTCAAAGAAGTTACTTATTCAAGAAGTTAACTCTAATAGGATAGAAACGTTAGAGATCCTTGATCAGTCCTAAAGATCATTAGAATGATGTCGCAGTCCAATAAAATGGTGGTCGTCGTTTGGAGTTCAAACATGTAAGTTATTGGGAGAGCAAGTATATTACTTTATAAATTATTTGGGGCTTTCAGTCATATCTTATAAACGAGCTATCCCTCGTTAAGATTAATCAAACTGTCGAAACATCATGAATAGTAGTTGCTTGCTTAGTTATTTGTTTGGTTTTATCTAATTACTTTTGAAATATGCAACTACTCAAGTTTTCAGTTTGGTGAAAAAGGAAAGCATCACTTTGTTGGTGGTTGCATAGTGTTGGAACTCGTGAATTAGATTGGGATCGTTTTTAGCCAAATCTTGAGTTGGATCGACGATCTGTACGATTGAGTAAAAAGAAGGGTCAAAAGAACAAAAAAAAAAAAATTTAAATACTTATCTTGGTTGATTTAATTGTTTTGACTTAGCCCAATTGGATTGGACAATCCAAACGAGTTTGACTGAGATTGGCCGAGTTTGATTGATATATATCATGTCTCAGACTGAACCGATATTGAATTGTATCAGACGATCCTTCGCACTTTGGATAGCGGTGGTAGATAAATCACTCTAATAAAATGATTTTAGTCAATCACAAGTATAAGTGTCTCATGTTCAATGAACAAATTTAGAGAATCACAAAAGCTATCCATCAAGATAAATTAATTAAACCCTAAACTGAATTATAATGACTAAAACCAAAAAGTGATGGTGAACCAACCCGAAGTAGAAATAAAAAATTTTGATTTTCAGTTCGATCTGATAAAATTATTGCTATTTTTATAATATATATACACATATATAATCTACTTCATTTTTTTTTGTTCAATTCGGTTGAGTCAAAGCCTTAAGCGAATCGAATTAATTCGATTTTTTGTTTTCTAAAATATAACTAAATCAAAATGAAGAAAACCAAACCAACCCGACTTTTTTTTGATTTGTTTGCCAAATTTCGGTTTAAACCGAACCAATTGACACCCCTATTGATATTATTTGTGAGGGCATTTTGGGAAAGTAAGATTCCTGTCTAACAACGTTAACACTCCGTGTCCAATCGGATAACGTCGTCATCTGAGACGAATACAATAGGCGAATGGTCATTTTACGGTCCCATCAAAATCTTTCAAGTACTACAAACTAACGACAATACCCAATCCCAAACAAACGTACGACAATACCCAATTCCAAACCGGTCTATTCATACACGGGTTGTAGTTGTTTGTTCTAGAAATCGAAGGCTGCGCCACTTATCCGAAACTTGTAGGAATAAAGTCATCTACGACTCATATTATAAAGGTAATTTTAGGGTTATATATTTCATATAGACAAGTAATAGTGCACGTGTAACCACCGATGTGTGGCCCAGTTGGTAGCAAGCTGGGCTCTAGTAGGCGTCTCCAGAGGTAAGCTTGGAATTCGAATCCCACGGGCTCTAGTGGGCATCTCCAGAGATAAGCCTGGAATTCGAATCCCATTAGAAGCACTCGTGACCTGGTGTTTACCTTTAATGCTCCCGCGCCGAATGTGGATTAGTCCCACACCTATGTGGGTGTGGGGACACCACGTGGTTAAGACCAAAAAAAAAATAAAAAATAGTGCACGTGCGATGCACGTAATAAACCTATGTTAATTATAAAAGATGTATAAAAAATTTAAATTATTTATAAATGAGTGTGTTGTTAATTAATGTTCAACTTTATCAACAAAAATTAAAAATTAATTATAACCATTTGAAATCATATATGAAATTTAATTACCTAATATAAACAAAATTAAAATTTGAAAATATAAAATCTTATAAAAAATAATTGGTACTTTTACTTGCAATTGGATTCTTCTCTCTTGAAATTGTTTTTCATCCAAATCTTCATAATAACCATTTGCATATCCATTTGCTAATTCTTTGCTATTCTCTTATGAGGAATGTTCAATTGGTTTTACATCCTTGAAAATCTGTTCATCATCATCAACCATTGTAAAAAGCTTCTACTCTAATGTCTTGAGTTGCTCTAGAATGGATAGCCTCTCTTTTTTAAAGTAGGCTAGTGATTCATCAAGTATCGTCAAATGCTTCAAATCATATAGCCGCACACCCTCCAAATTAAGAACTCCATCAACAAGAGTATTGTGGTTGCTGGTTTCTTGATGGCTATGGAAGTTGCCTTCGCCCCTACCATCACGATTAAGTTCAATGGACTCTTCACTATCCTCAGCATTGCTAGAAGAAGCAGAAGATATGAAGATATATGTCCTGTCTCTCCCACTTCTATCTTTCCTTGTCAACATTATCTTTTCTTTGGCTTCATAATAAAAGACTTGTTCTTCCATCATCCTCTGGTACTGCAGCACTTCCGTCTGCATTGCTGCCTTGATCTCTTCCCAAAGCCTCATTATTATTTCCATTGTCTGGTTAGCAGCTATAGCAAAGACACTCCTCTCTTCTTCTAGTTTTGAATATAAAGCATTTAGAACCTTGTGTTCACCTTTTAGTGTTGATTTTAGGCAATCGATGGTCGCAACCCCCTCGCAACCTTCAAATTCACTTATGATACTTTCATCCAAAGACCCTTCTGTTCCAGACAATTTTTTCTCTAATAATAGCAACTTCTTATGTAAGTTGTCAAGACTTACATAAGAAAGGTGTTTCTGGTTCTTTCTCATCATCCATCTCAATAAGATTTGAACTTAATGATAAATGATAGTTTATTTGTTATTTAAACATCGCAATTGATAGAGATATGTCTTTTAAGTGCTTGGAACCTAGTATGTTAACACTTATAATCAGACAATAAAATTCTTTATGATAGCACTTAGTGGTGCAACTTGGTTCGGTTTGGTTCGAGTTGTCATCAACCCAAGACCAAACCGACATTGGTGAAGATCAACTCAAAACCGAACCGATTCGAATTGAGAACCCAACTTTCCAATCCAAAAACCAAACCGAACTAAAATGAAAAATCCTAAACCCAAACAACCCAAATTATAGTTTTGGTTCAGTTTGGACCTAGTTAGGTCGGATTAATACATTTTTTTTATAGAATTATATATATATATATGTATGGAGAGAGAGAGAGAGAGAGAGAGAGAGAGAGAGAGAGAAAACTGTGTACCATTTTCTTATTAGTATTTGTTTGTTGGTTTGTTCCTGTTTGATTGTTTGCTTGTTCGTGTCTGGTTATTGTTTTCGTTTTTGCTCTGTTTCTTTTTTCGCCCCTTTCTTCTTCTTCTTTCGAGCTTTTTAAAAACCCAAAGAGAATGAGGAAACTTGGATTGTTCCTGCATCCGCCTCTTTTTTTAATCATAAAATGGAATTTAAAATTGCATTTCGATATTGTTCGTTGTCAAAAAACGGCTTCTGTGAGTTCTGGAGAAGATATTTTCGTCTTCGAACGAGTTCGTAGGCATTATCGTGATTTCAATCTATGGAAATCACTTCTGAGCTATGCTGCAAAACTATTTTTGGCTTATAGTAAACCCTATTGTGATAAAAAAAACCTGTAAAATTTGTTCCATTAGAGTATCTTTCTCGCGGACGAGGATCCACTGTTAACTATGCTGATAACTCTCTTGTTAACTCAACAATAGTTTAACACGTGGCGGTGGATCCCACGCATGAAGAAAGCATATATAACGGAGGTTAAAACGGACGTGAACGTCCGTTCTTCACCTTTCTTTGTCATGGGATATCTTGTTGGAGGATACGAGTTTTCCTTCTAAATGCTCTATCAAGTTGGTATATTTTGTTGGACGATATGAGTTTTCCTTCTAAATGCTCTATCAAGTTGGTTCCCAGGAAAGACTGGGGAATCACAATGGATTGCTCAAGTCCCAGACTCCTAGACAGA
>JAUPMG010146081.1:0-11133 GCA_031762675.1 Pachysandra terminalis
ATTCTTATAATCATTAAATTAAAGCTAACTAGCATAAGTTATAGGTCTAAAAGGATGAATATTACATACTCATCAGTTGGTCCGGTCTGGGGCTTCATGGATGGCCTAAACATTGCCCCATTTTCTCTTTCCTTTTCAAACAATTGTTTTTTGAATTCGAGAGAGAACAAATCTAGCGAGATTGCTTTGGGAAACGGCGTTCATGATTTGCCGTCTTTTCAACTGTTCCCCTTTTTAAAATTTGAAAAGGGGTTTCTATCTTCTTCACCCTCTTCTTTGCCTTTTGACTTTGCTCTTCTTCCTCCCTGTTTAGGTTTACTGAGAAAAAGAAAACATCATGGCTTCCAGTTCTTCAAGCGATCCTGTTTCTTTGACTTCGGTCGACCAACGTATGCTCTTGCCATTTGCCAAGTCTTACGCTATTTATCCTGCCTATAGTGAGATGACTCCTTCTTTAGCTGCTGCTCTTCAGCCTATCTTCCTGAAATATTTTTGGAGAAGGTTTTCTAGCTGACGCCCCTTCCCTTGACTGGAAAGTATGGTTGGTCGGACGTTCCTTGCAGGCTTGGCCGAAAGCCAACGCAGAATGGGTGGCTTGGATCGACCGCCTAACTCCTTTCTTTTGGTAATTCTAATTCATGGGTTGCAAATGGCACGTTCATGTCTAGAGAGAAAAAGAAATCTTCCAAACCTGATGTCCAGGAGCATTGCTCCTTTCTGTTAATGTTCCTTTGCCAAAGCCTGTGTGTCACCTCCGGCCAATTGACCAAAGAGTACACCCGGGTGGCGCTTGCTCCGTCTGATGGCCGAAAGCTTGCCTTGGCCCCTTTCTACCTTTCCCAGCTTTATCGTGGTTTGTTTAGCCTTGCTAGCAGAAATCTCTCCTCTGTTGGTGGTCCTTTATGACTCTTGCAGTTTTGGGCCTGGGAATATTTTCCAAGCTTCTTTGCTCAATCAGCTGCTTCCCCAATTTCTAATCTTTATTTTCGTGGCCAGCGTTGGCTAGAATCCAATATCTTTCCACGTTCCTTCGCGGAATGTTTCAAGTTTTTCTTTACTCTTCCTTTTGATTGCTCGGACATACTCTTTTTCCCGTTTCCGGTCACATTCGATCAGAACGAATTCCTCAATCTCTCTCTCTTTGAAGACGTCGATGATCTAGAGGTTGTCCCTAGGTGGGATTCAATTTGGGCCTCGTACTTGGTGTGCCGAGATCTCCATTTCAGGTCTTTGGAAGAAGGAACTCCTGACCGAAATCAAAAGTGCGGCGCAGAGGTTTATCTCTCCAACCTGTTGTCTCGGCAATTTAGATTTACCCAGGTTATTCTAGCTCCTGCAGTTGTCTCTTTTAATCGTCCCCCTTATCTTAGGATTGTAATCTCCCAGGCAGAAGACATTCATCGCCTTAATCAACTTTTCAAGAGCTCGGCCTTTGGATTTTCCATATCCCATTGTCCCAACAATCCCTCTTCATCTTCAAATCTCAGTGATTAGTGGACCAACTACTTTCGTTCCTCTTTTTCTGCTGGTCTATCTGCATACATTTCCCGTCTTAGTGAATCGGCCGAGCTAACTCCTTCCATTGCGACCGAGCCTCCGCCGAGTGTTAGGAAAACTAGCCCTAAGAAGAAAAGTAAAGCCTCTGCCAAAGCCCCTTCTGATCAACCGTAGAAAGCTAAGTCAGGTAAGTATTCTTCCATGAAATCCATCATCCTTTTCGAAATTACTATGGGTTTAAGTGGAACCCTTTGGACCCCCCAGAAATTTTTAAAGAAAAGATGGCCAATGCCTTGCCGAGAAAACGACGGCTTATGATGAGCAATGTTTGGAGTCATGGATTTCGGCCGGATCACACTCCTCTGGAGTCTTTGAGTCTGATATGGCTCAGTACTTTCCACCATTACCTAGTCCCCCACCGATCTCGAGTCAGCCCTTGGGTTGGCCGAACCCCTTTATCCTTATGTCAATTAGCCAGACCCAGTTAGTTTCAGTGGGTTATTCGCAGCTAGTTCCCCAATCAATAGTATAGCTTTAGCAGCGCTGCCAGCCAAGACTGCCGTTGTTATTCCAACTTCTCTTTACTTTTCTTTTCAATGATTTTACTTCTGCTACTGTCTCTTATTCTTTTCTGTTATCAGCGACCAAGGCTTTTCCCTTACCAGCGACGGAGAAGGTGGTTGAGAAGAATCGGCCGGTTAAACTAATTCCTCCTCCCTTCCTCGAAGCCAGAACAAACAGAAGTCTAAGCCAAAGCCCAAGCCGACGCGACAGTCTGCTCGTCATACGAAAATAGGCTTTCAGACGAAAGAGCCTGGTTCACTAGTCGACTTACTTGAAGAGGATGTGATCGTGGGGACTCCGGTCGAGAAAAGAAAGCCTGAAACGCCTGTCGTTTCTCGTTAGGTTAAGCGGATGAAACAAAGGGCAGGGAGGTTGCCTTTGCCTTATGGAGGGAATTCTGGAGGAGAGGAAGTGGAGGAACCTAGTGGATCTTTAGAAAAAACCCAATCGGCCACTAGAGAAGTTTCAGATGACGATGGTAGCACTAGTTCCCTGCCACCTCCTGCTTTTGAGCCAATGGTTGACTCCCCTTCTACCAAAATCCCGGACGTAAGTTTTCCTGTTCTTCCAGCAGATTTTGATGATTACCTCAAGTCAGTTGATGATTTTCTTGTGGCCTCGACTGCCTTGCCACTCAGTTCCCCATCCACCGAGTCTGCGATTTCTTTAGCCGTGGGTCAAGCCAAATCAGACCTTCAGGAGGTTTTCTCCTTGTCTTTATCCGAGTTCAGCACTGATCAATCCTTAACTGTCTTCAATGGTTGCCTGAATGTTCTCCGGTTTTCTAGTCTGGTCGATTCTTACCTCATCGCAGCCTTGGCAGAAGTACCGACTTGGGTGTTAGGCTTCCGTTCAGTTCGGACCCAAGAGGCTGAAGCTGTCTCTTTTTTTAGTTATTTTTCTATGAGAATTTCCGAGATATCAACTTTGAGGAATTCCTTTGGTGGAAAAACAGAGGTATTGGAGGTGACCAGAAAATCAATGGTGCAGGCTCAAGCCCGTTTGGAAGAGATAGAGTTGGAACAGAAGCGGTTGAATGAGGAGAAAATGGTGCTTCATGACACTGTAGTTACGACCAAGGATATTCAGTGGACCATGATCCTGGCGCAGAAATATATTGCTGATGAGCTTCCAAAGAAAGTTGATGAAGTACGGGCGATCAAGAAAAAGGAACACGAGTGGATTGGCAAAAAACATCACGCTGCAGAGTTCGCCGTGGCCCTGGCGGCGAAATTTGACTCTTTAAAGAACTTGCCTCTCTGAACAACTTTAAACTTTACTTCTGTCTGTCCGACCGTATGGCCGTTTAAGTTTTATTGATACTTTTTTGGATTGTTGGTCGGCCGTTGGGCCGTTTTTAATCTTCTTTTGCTTCCCACATTGTCGGGTAGTACTTTTTTAAATATCGACCGTTTATAGGTTTTCTCTCCATGGTTTCTTTTGCATCTTGTATGGTGTATACTCCTCCTTTTAAAACCTTTTGAACTCGGTATGGTCCTTCCCATGTTGGTGACTACTTTCCTTACGTGTGGTCCTTACGGCCAATAGGCAATATGGTTTTCCAAACCAAATCGCCCTCGGCAAAGGACTTACTTTTGACCTTTTTGTTGTAGGATCTTGCCATTATTCTTTTTTGAGCCAACACTTCTTCCTATGCTCTGAGTCTGACTCGTTCAGATCTTCTAAACCAATCATCATAGCTTCTGTGTACTCTTCTGGTGGCACCTGGTACTGCATTATTGTCCTTATAGAAGGAACTGTGACTTTCAAAGGTATAACCGCATCCTGGCCGAATGTCAAAGCAAAATGAGTATTCCCAACTCCTGATTTAAAAGTAGTGCGGTAGGCCCACGAAGCTTCTGGTAAAGTTTTGTGCCAAGACGTAGGCCGGTCTTCTATCATTTTACGTATAATGTTCTTCAAAACTTTGTTAGTAGCCTCGACCTGTCCGTTTGCTTGGGGGTAATAAGGAGTTGAGTTGATGATCCTGATCCCGTATTCTTCTGCAAACTTAGTCACCTTGCTCCCAGTAAAAATAGAGCCCTGGTCGGCCGTTATAGTTTCCGGGATTCCTAATCGGTGAATAATCTGTTCTTGAATAAAACAGATAATGTCCGATTGTTCTACGTTCTTCATTGGTTTTGCTTCCGATCATTTAGTAAAATAGTCGGTGGCTACTATTATGAAACTATGGGATCCGGAAGATGGAGGAACTATCTTGCCAATGAGATCCATGGCCCATCCTCTGAACGACCATGGCTTAACTATCAGGTGTAAATCTGTGGCTGGTGCCCTTTGAACAGGGCCATGTTTTTGGCATTTTTCACACCCTTTAGCGTACCTAATGCAATCTTTTAAGATTGTAGGCTAGTAATGTCCGTGCCTTCTTATTAACCATCTCATCTTGATACCAGCTTGATGTGCCCCACATATTCCTTCATGTACCTTTGCCATGCTCATCATGGCCTCATGTGAGTTTATGCATCTCAAGAGCATTCCATCTAGGCCTTTTCTATACAATTCACCGGCCATCACCACGCACCTATTTGATGTAATTTTCAAACTTTTGTTGCTCTGTAGGTTTGGCATCCTTAAATATTCTATGAGTGAGGTGCGCCAATCCTCCAGCCACCCCCACTGTCATGACTTCCAAGGCTTCTACTCTTCCTCTCATGGATGGCAGAGACCTTTTCTGGACCAAGATGGTCCTTTCATTGGCTCCCTCCAATATTCTCAATCCGGAAGCTAGTTGGGACATTTCATTAGCCTCTTCGTTCTGCTCTTGTGGGTAGTGGGAAAGTATTATATCATCAAATTCTTAGATTAATTGGCACGCTAATGCGTATAGTGGCATAAGCTGCCAACTCAAACACTTTTACTTGCCCCCTAGTTGGTTGATCACTAGCTGTGAATCTCCCTTTATCAAAACTTCTCTTGCACCCATTTCTATTATCAGTTCCATTCCTATTATAAAGGCCTCATATTCAGCCTGGTTGTTTGTACAAGGGAACTCCAACTGAAAAGCATATTCTTGCTTGCTTCCTCCTGGGGGTATAATAATTATGCCTGCCCCGCTGGACTTTTCTGTTCTTAATCCATCAAAAATCAACGTCCAGGGGGACCAATCCTACCAGGTTGGACTCATGTATTGCGTCAGATTCCATTATAGGGTTTCCTGATGGATGATCGGCCAGGAAATCTGCTATCACTTGGCCTTTTACTTCTTTCTGGGGGATGTACACAAATGTGAATTCCGACAATGCTAGGATCCATTTACCAATCCTTCTTCTCAAATAAGGCTTGCTTAACATGTACTTAATCACGTCTGTTGGGGAAATTACTAACACTGTATCAGTTATTAAGTAATGCCTCAACTTGATGGTTGTGTAATACAATGTAAAACACAGCCTTTCGATAGTCGTGTACCTCTGCTCAACCAGTAACAGAAACTGGCTCAAGTAGTAGACCGCCTGCTCATGCCTTTGGTCATTCTCTTGAGCAAACGGGATCACAATGGAACTTTCGGCCGCTGATATGTAAAGCTTTAACGGTCTTCCTTTCTTTGGGGGAATCAACACTCGTGGGTTTACCAAGTACTCTTTGATGGCATCAAAAGCCTTTTGGTGTTGCTCTTCCCATTTGTATTCTTCTTCTTTTAAACGCAACAGAGGAGAGAAAGATACCAATTTTCCAGCCGATTTAGAAATGAATCTTTTAAGGAAATTAATTTGGCCGAGGAACTTTTGTAATTGTTTCTTGTTTACATGAGCTTTTGCTTCAATTATAGTCCTTGCTTTATTTTTGTCTACTTCTATCCCCCTTTGGTGTACCAGAAATCCTAGAAAATTTCCCGCTGATACACCGAAAGTGCATTTCAGAGGATTCATCTTCAACTTGTGTTTCCTCATCCTTTCAAATGAAGCTCTTAGGTGTTCAAAGTGCTTTGTTACCTCTGCCGATTTTACCACTATATCATCTATATATACTTCCATGTTCTTTCCTATCATGTCATGGAATAAAATATTCATTGCCCTTTGATATGTGGCTCCGACATTTTTCAAACCAAAGGGCATAACTACCCAACAGTATAGACCGGTTGCCCCCGGCTCCCTGAACGTGGTTTTCTCCACATCTTCGGCCGCTGTGCTTATTTGGTTGTAACCAGAATGGCCATCCATAAAAGATAGTATTTGATGCCTGGCCACTCTATCTATCAGCACGTCTTCCATTGGCATTTGATATTCATCTTTAGGCGTTGATAAATTGAGATTCCTGAAGTCAATACATATCCTGATTTTGCCATTCTTTTTCATAACTGGCACTACATTCGACACCCATTCCGCATAACGGATCGGTCGAATGAAACCTGCTTTCAATAGTCTTTCAACCTCCTTTTTAATTGTTTCAGTTACCTCGGCTGTCAATCTTCTAACCTGTTGTTTATGCGATTTATAACCTAACTTCAAAGGTAAACGGTGTTCAACCAACCTGCGGTCTAATCCCGGCAACTCATGGTAATCCTAAGAAAAACAATCTTGGAATTCAGAAAGCAAATCAACTAGTTGATATTTACATTGCTTTGGGAGCAAACTACTTACATAAACCGGCCGATGATCGGCCTCACTTCTTAATTCTACTTCTGTCAGAGGGTCTTGTACTACTGCCTTCACATCATCCATTTTCCCAGGGGCAGCTTCAATATCCTGCATGGATAATCCCCCCTCATCTAAGTCAACTTCTGTTATACATTCGGTTGATGCAATCGAAATCTCTTCTTCAAGCTGCCTTTCGGTCATGCAAGTCTTTTACCGTAACAAGGTGGCCCTAACTATGGCCAATCTTTCTTTCTTGGCTCCTTCACTCATCATGGTATTTCCTCTATCTTGTAATCCCAACTTGACTGATAGGGGATTATCGCCGTCGGTCCTGGCTCAGTCTGATTAAGTTCCTGGTCGATTTTTACCGAAATTCCTATGGGTCGGCCATGCCTTTCACTCATTGTGAATCTTACTGGCCATCTCTCCTCCATATAGCAACGCCTCGCCTGAATTGGAATCTGCTAGGAATGGATGCCTGTCAGCCTTAACGATCTCCACTTTGTTCTCATTCCAGAAGATGAGGAACTGGTGGAGAGATGAAGGTATGCAAAAATTAGAATGGATCCAATCACGTCCCAATAGTGCGTTATAGCTTGAAGTTTATTCTACCACAAAGAAAGCAGATAATCCTTTCTTTCGGCCTATTTCTAATTCTATGGGCAACACTCTTTGGGTCGTTGAGGTGCCCCCTGCGAAAATGGTGACCGTTATCTCGGTCGGTCTCAAATCATTCATGGTTTTCCCTACTTTTTTCATTACCCTGTTTGGTAATATGTTTATGGCTGCCCCGTTGTCGACCAGAACTCTGGTAACAGGGATCCCATCCATGTGTACATTGATATATAATGGCCGCAAGTGTTGGGCCATCCTTGACTACGGTTTCACAAAAGTCACTTGATTGGCTTGGCCGTCAAAGTCGATTCTAGTCTTATAGCCTTCTCTTTTACGTCTATCATGGTTGCCATGTTCTGGTGTTCCTCAGCACTGACAAACGCAGCCACTGTAGCTTCTTCACTTTGTTCTTGTTCACTTTCTGACCCTTTACCTTCTTCTTTTACCTGAAAAGACATTGGCAACAAGAATACCATGTTGCAATCCATGGTAACTGGAGGACGTGATTCAAACTGGATAGTCTGATTTTCTTCAATCACGACCACGTTTTCTGTGACTTTTTCTTCCTGAGGACCGTCAGTCATTAACGACAAGTTCTCTGAAGTAGCAATACCTTGGAGTTGCCATAAAAGTTGTTCTAACAGTAGACCATTGTCTTCCTCCTTCAAAACGAGTTTCGGAGACTCTTCTGTTTTGTCCTGCAGGATTATTGGAGTCTCTGGGATCATCATGTGGCTCGTTTTTCTCCCTAGGGCCCCTGGTTACCACCATCCCCCTTTGGTCCCTCTGGTCGACCGATATTTCCCTAAGGTAGGCCTGCTCCCTTTGCCAGCGCTGTCTTTGTGTTTGTGTCATTTCATATATCGGTCGATCAAACTTAGGGTGGATGACCCTAGTCCACCTGTCAATTCTGCCCCCTAGGGGCTTAACCATTCTTGGCCAAGAGTTATAAGTACGCTCGTCCCTTCTCAGGTACCACCTTTCTGGCGATCGATGGTAATAATTGTGTGTGTACTGTTGGGGTGGTTGCTGTCACTGCTGGTAATAATTATTTCTCTTGCGGCAATTTCGTTGCTCCATGTCCTTGCCGCATCTATCACAATATTGTGACCTTGGCATACTCTGTCTTGAACCTTTGTCTAGTCAGGAGGATATACTAACCGATTGCTAATGTGGCGGCCATGCCCTCCTGCCAGTGTGGCATTTTCACTCTTGGGTCCCATGATGGACGTCGTAGGGTTCAGATCCACTTTAAGCTTGGGGTTCCTGAGTCTGGACCCAATCATGTTGACCGGAAAAGCAGTTGGGAACGGATCTGTGTCTATTTCCATCACCTCCTTGCCTTTATCAGGGAACTAAAGCAACCCACGGTCAATATTGTCCTGTACCATAGCACGGAAAATAGAACAATCAGCAATTGAGTGGGTTCATGACGCGTGCCACTTACAATACTCTCCTTTTTTCAAATCATCGGCCGAGGGAGTTTTATGCCCCTCTGGTAACCTGATGAACTTATCTCTTAAGAGGTGGTAAAAAATTTCATCAGCCTTTGATATGTCAAAGGAGAACTTTCTCCCGTTTTCAGGGAAGTTTTTCTTTCCTTCTAGTTGTGTGTTGGAAATTTTCTTTTTTAATGCCGCACATGTAAATGGGTTACTGGATATTACTTTGGCCAAAGCCAACTCATAGTGGGATCCTGGAAATAAGTTCCAAGGGTGGCCGTTCTACATTGATTTTCTTCTTGCAGGATTCGCTTATACTTGGCCACTCTAGTTGATAATTCAGAAAGGTCTTCAAATTCCATCCCGACAAACTTCTTTCGAAGTTCTATATCTAAGCCGTTCTGGGCTAGTTTCACGAATTCTGGCTCAGGTAAAACTATCCTACATCTATTTCTTACTATCTTGAACATCCCTATGTATCTATCTGTCGTCTCCTCCCGCAGCTGCCTTAGTCGGGCCAGATCGACCATTGATACTTCAGGTTCGGTCCTGTAAAACTAGGAATGGAATTTCTCTTCCATTTCTGCCCAATGTTGGATTGAATTAGGTGGCATTGTTATATACCACGTAAATGCCTGGCCGGTTAGGGAGTTTCGAAAGAATCTTAACTTGTGGTAGTCACTTGGCGAAAGCTCACCACATTGCACCGTAAATCGACCTACGTGTTCTATGGTCAACTGTCCATCTTCTTCTAAACATAATGAAAAATCAGGGATTATGTATCCTGTAGGAAACTCATATCTGATGTTTACCCAATCAGGATATGGCTTTCGGTATGACAGTCGTGATAGCCGTCTGGGTGGCAAGTTAGCCACGGCTTCTTGGACCCAATTATATATTTGGTCTCTCTCTATTCCTCTGGGAGGTCTAGGTGCCTGAATCTCAATATTCGGCTGGCCTTGGTTAACGCGTTCTTGGTTGACATAGCCTAACGGCTCATTTCGGTCGTTCAGCGGTCTAACCGGCCTTGGTGGGGTGGGCCTATCAGGCAGTATATTCACGATGGCTGGCTGTTGTGCAATGGGATTAAAAATCCCAATCTCGCTCATACCTCTTCTGGCCGAAGTTTCAATATCTCCGGCTGAATTACTATTATCCCGTCTTACCATGGATTCTATTTCAGAAGGAATTTTGCTGAATCCTTCTGCCATGGCTACGTGAGTGCGTCCTAAATCTAAACTCATTCTAAGTATGCTTTGATTTAAATTTTGTAGAGCTGCGAGCACTTTATCATTGAATGTAGAGGACTGTGACCCTACCTCATTGCTTGGGAAGGTCTGGCCCTGAGTCTCGGCCGACGCTGTGTTACTGTCAAACGTTTCCCCCTGGACGACATCCACTATGGGAAGTATTCCTTCACGGTCATCGTCAGATTGCCCACCCGTCCTGGTTTTAGGTGCCATTTAGCTTCACAAGATGTGTCCCACCAGGCGTGCCAAAAAGATGTTGGTCCGGAAAGCTAACTCTGACCCGGTGCCCGGTCGGTTCGTGTTTCTTCGCTCTCAGTCATGGGGCCGAAGCGTGAGCGGGCATGCCAGAACTTTTGCAAGAGTCAAACTGGGTAAAATAATGGTTAAAGTAAATTGGTCGATACGTGACCGATTATAAGTCAGACGATTGTAAGGTTCATGATCTCGAAGGACCAATGGTTGATCCAGAGAATTTGATTTTACGTGATCAATGGCACTCTTTATATTAAAAACAAGTAGAAACAGGGGTCAACACACAAGTTAGAAAGGTAAACTCTCTAATTTGAAAAGACGGAATAACAAATAACAAGAAAAACACAAAACCTCTGGCCGTTTCTTAGGCTCTGATCGCGGATCGTGACTAAACTACTTCACATTGTATGAGTCAGCATGAAGGGACTAACAGGAGGATCTTCGTGAATCTCCAACTAGGATTCCTTCTTGGCCGACCGGAGGGATGTTTTGCGAGAAACTCAGTCCAAAGCGAGAAGTACGTGTAGCAGGATCTTTGCAGGAGCTAACTGTTAACAGGCGATCGCTGGGGATCTTAAGCTAAACTAGATTACTGATAACCTAAATTGAGAAGCGATGGAGCTTTGTAGTTGATTTGTTGTTGATGTTGTGGAGACTTTGCTCGTTCCAACCGGTCTTGATTTTATAACCCATTATGGCAACTGTTTAGCGGTTTGTACATAATGGGTTGTAACTGTCTCTTACTCATTGACACGTGTCCCACAGTGCGCCAAAGATCACTGTCCAGGGACAATAAGTCCCTCTGTAGTTCGGCGACCTTTTAGGTGCACCGAACAGTGCCCCGAAGCCACTGGTTGGGCTTCAGCCACTGTAATTTGGTGGGGAGTGAGGTTGCACTCCCACAAGGTCTTCACTATG
>JAUPMG010146092.1:0-11132 GCA_031762675.1 Pachysandra terminalis
GTTCAAGCTTGTAACTTTAAGTTACTCAAATCGTTTTGTTCTTCGGGAGAAGAACTTGATGTCTTCGGGAGAAGACCTTCTGTGAAATTGAAGGGAGTTCAAGTATGCAGACTTTGAAGACAAGTGGTGCTCGTTGAACAAGTCCAGGAGATGATTCAACACGGCGGCGACAGAAATTAAGAGGGAGTCTTTATTGTGTGTAAGTTCCGATTGGTGTTTGTAATCTTTTGATCTTAGTGGATTGTTCAATATTTGAGCGTGACCCTGAGGAGTAGGGTGAAACCGAACCTCGTAAAAATTGCCTGTGTTGTTTACTTTATTATGCCTTAGATAATCTCAATTAATCTAATAATGTACAACAATTGGATTAATTGTTAAAACCGGGCTAACGACGTCTATAAAACCCTCCTCCTCTCTCCTTGCACCACCATAAAATAAAACCTCTCTCTCTCTCTCTCTCTCTCTCTCTCTCTGCATTTACATCTTACACACAACCAACCATTCTTTACACATACAAAGAAAGATACACTGATAATTCGAATTTCTAGTTGTCTTTAATTACAGTACAAAAGAAATGAAGTTGAATTCTGGTCATCTGAAACTGCAATTCTGTTTACTTTTCTTCTCATTTTACGGGAGCACTTTGCCTTCTTCCTCTTCTCATCTCTTATGCCATCCTCATGAGAGCTCCGCCTTGCTGCAACTGAAGCAAACCTTTTCCATTGACAGAAGAGCTCGCGATCATCCGAAGCTCGACTTCTGGAACCCTGAAACAGATTGCTGCTCTTGGAATGGTGTAACTTGTGATGGGGTCACTACTCATGTCCTTGGTCTTGATCTTAGCCAAGCTATGCTTTCTGCTAGTATTGATTCTAGTAGCAGTCTCTTCCATCTGAGCTATCTCCGAAGACTCAACTTAGCCGGTAACTTCTTCATTTACAGTCAAATCCCAAGTGGGATTCGTCGCCTCTCGAAGTTGACCCATCTCGGCCTTTCCATGGCAGGATTTGTTGGCCAAATCCAAATTGAAATCACCTATCTTACAAAACTGGTTTCTTTGAAACTTACTGGTTCGAATAAAACCCACAAACGGTGGATGCTGAAGTTCTCCAACTTCAGTATGCTGGTGCAAAATCTATCCAATTTGAGGGAACTCCATTTGGAAGGTGTGGAATTCTTGGATCAAGACAAGGACTGGTCCAGGGTCTTAGGGTCTTCACTCCCTCGACTTCGTGTGTTGAGCTTGTCACATTGTTTGCTTCAAGGGTTCATAAGCCCTTCCCTTTTAGGCCACCATTCCCTCAGACATCTTGATTTTCATGGGAATCCCATCTCTTTTGTAGACCCCAAATTCTCAACAAGCTTCTCTTCCTTGAGATACCTCATTTTGTACAGATGCAATCTCAGTGCAACAATCATCATAGCTAACATCTTACAAATCTCGAGCCTTCATATGCTAGATTTGAGTGACAATCCATTCCTCAGCGGTAATCTGCCGGATTTTCCTTCAAATAGTTCTCTCCGGGAACTCTTAATAGCAAGGACAAGATTTTCTGGAACAATCACACCTTCTCTTGGAAAACATACCCAACTTGTTCGTTTGGATCTTTCGGGAAACAATTTCACTGGTCTACTCCCTCTACTGACATTGTCGAGCATCGAAACTATAGATATATCCAACAACCATTTTACAGGTCCAATCCCATCTACTATTTTTGCATTGCCAGTACTAGAATGGTTAGATCTCAGCCAAAATCGATTTGAAGGTCGATTCGAAGACTTTCTTAATGCATCTTCTTCACAGCTGGTGCATATTTCTTTGAGTGGAAATCAGTTGAAAGGCCACATTCAAACATCATTCCTCTCACTCCCAAGACTTGTTGAACTCCAGCTTTCTTCCAACAACTTCAGTGGAACTGTGGATCCACACCTGTTTCAGAACCTCGAGAATCTCTCTTTGCTTGATCTTTCACATAACAGCTTGTTGTCAATCAACACCGTCTATGGTATTCCTAAGTTGCCAAACTTTGCAACATTCTCAATGTCCTCCTGCAACCTAACTGAATTCCCAATTTTCTTGAAAACACAGGAAAATTTAGTAGAGGTTGACCTTTCCAACAATAGAATCCATGGACACATACCCAAGTGGATATGGAAGACAAGACTTTCTGAACTAAATCTTTCTTACAACCTGCTAACTGATTTGGAACAACATTTTCCTGATCTTTCTTCAAGCAGTTTGGGCATCGTCGACCTTCGATTCAACATGTTGCGAGGTTCCCTACCAAACTTTCCACCCTTTACTAAATTCATTTCGATTTCGAACAATAAATTCAGCGGAGAAATCCCAATCACAATTTGCAACGTGTGTCATGTTCTTGCGATTGATTTTTCTAACCACCACTTGTCTGGCCTGATTCCTCCATGTCTCAGAAACGTTAGCGCCACACTCAAGGTACGAAATCTGCGTGGTAACGACTTTCATGGAACCATGTCATAAACTTTTTCAAGAGATTGTGGACTAGAGACACTGGACTTCAGCAGCAATCGATCATTTGAGAGGGCAAGTGCCAAGGAGTCTGGCTAATTGCAGCAAACTGAAAGTTCTGAATCTTGGAAACAATCAAATTTATGATTCTTTCCCTCACTTTCTGGGGAACCTATCAGACTTTCTTGTTCTTATTTTATGATCCAAGAATTTCCATGGCATCCTTGGAATTCCCACAGCCGATATGTCCTTCCCAAATATACACATCATTGACCTCCCTGATAACAATTTCAAAGGAACTTTGCTAAAGGAATACTTCATAAACTGTTCAGCCATGGAGAACGTCGATGAGCAAAAGTACAAACCGGAGTATATGGGTAATGTCTACTACCATGACTCGGTGTCTGTGACACACAAAGGAGCAGAAATAGAATTGGAGAAGATCGTAACATTGTTCACCACTCTCGACTTCTCAAACAACCGATTCGAAGGTGAAATTCCAGAAGAGATAGGTAACCTCAATGCGTTACGTGGCCTTAACTTCTCACAAAATTTTTTCGTCGGTCCAATTCCATCATCTATTGGTAATCTGTTGCAGCTCGAGTCATTAGATTTCTCGGAAAACATGTTTTCAGGGAAGATTCCTTCATAGCTAAACAATCTAAGATCACATGCAGTCATGAATCTTTCATTCAACCGACTAGTGAGGGAGGTACCTAGAGGGCCTACAACTGCAGACATTTTTGAATGCCTCATATATGGGGAACTCAGGATTGTGTGGGTTTCCATTGTCAAAGAAATGTGGCCACAACAATGGTGCAATGCCTCCTCCTCAACAGCAACCCTTGGCGGAGTCAGAAAGCGAATTTGATTGAAAATCCATATTGATCGGATATGGATTTGGAGCAGTGATTGGATTGGTGCTGGGGTATGTTTTATTTTGGTGGCCTGAATATTGTTTCAAGTGGAAAAGAAAGCAAGGATGGAAGCAATGAAAAGAGGGGATGAGGAGAAGACAGTGGGCAAGAAGAGGATGATATTGTCGTTTGACCAATAAAGCTTTGTTACTGTGTTTGTTATATCAACCAGTTACTGTCCTTGGCTTTGGTTTTGTCGATTTCAAAGCGTGGCTTGTACTGTTGTAAGTATATATGAATGTTTCTCCAATAGGGAATGAAGAATAATGTTGGTTCAGTTTGGTGAAATAGGAAAGCTCTCTCTCTCTCTCTCTTTATATATATATATATATTGATGGAGTCCATTTCCCCTACTACATAACGTGCGGCCATCCTCTACTACACCGCAGGATGGCCGACGCGTGGGCAAGTTAACTCTCGTGCACAGCACGCGGGATTTAACTTCACGGGATTTAACTTCATGTAATGGGACTTTCTTCTGTTAAAAGTCAGAGTCGATGATCTTTATCTTCTTCTTCTTCCTCTCTTATCGTTCTTCTTCGTCTCCTCTTATCACCAGTTTGCGACACGTCGGCGGCTTTTCCGGTGAACTCATCGGTTGAACCCAGAAAATTTATGTGTTTCATGTGTTACTGGTAAGATTATTCCAGTCCCAATTCAACTGGAACCAACTGGGGTGAAATCCCCAGATCAGGAATTAGTCAGAAAACACTAAGGTTCCTATTGAGATAAGTATATACCATCTGTGATCTCAGATAAGATCAAAGCTTCGAGTACGGTAGGTGTGGAAGCAGATCAGGATTCGGTCTCGCAAGTCTTCTTCAGGAAAATGGACTCAGCCAAGTTCGGTAGTAGAGGAATTAAGCCTCAGTTTGAGGCTAATTCAGTTCAGTTTGAGGAGAAAGAAGATTGTTCCAAAGGTGAAGCTATGGAACACAAGAATGGTTCTAGAGTGAGAATTGATCAAGAGATGGTGAAGAAGAATAACTACTTGGATTCAGATATCAAAGAAGAGAGAAACTGGGAAGGTGATGATGGTGGGATCAGAAAATGGAGTTGGAGATGAAGAGTTTCAAGAATCTATGGAATATTGTTCTCTGTATTCAGTCCATACTTTACAAAACAATATACACCATTATATAGAAGCTGTACAACCCATAAGGTGGATCTAGATCCACAATCTAAGGATTAGAATAAGGTAACAATGTACAAGGAAATAATCTATGGTTATTCCTTGAATTATGGATTATATTGATCTTGGATAGAGTAAGGATCGATCCTAATGCGATCGAGCACAATGCTCCTGAAATCGTGCTCTGTCATTCCTAAAATCATGTTCTATCATGCCCCCGCAAGTGCAAGTATCCCGGAAGGATGCTAAGCTTGAAATAATTGTCGGGCTAACAGTTGGTTAACAAGTCAGCAAGCTGGTCAGCTGTGTGAACATGTGACACCCAGATTTGTTTCTTGGCAACTTGATCTTGAACACAGTGCAAGTCGATAGCTATGTGTTTCATGCGAGAGTGAAACACAGGATTGGAGCATAGATAGGTGGCCCCCGCATTATCACAATAAACAACCGGTGAATTGGAGAGAGCAACACCTAGTTCACCAAGAAGATTAGCTATCTAATTGACTTCAACAGTGGTAGAGGCAATAGCCCGATACTCAGCCTCAGCAGAAGATCTTGCAACTGTAGATTGTTACTTCGAACTCCAGCTAATGGGATTGGAACCTAAGAACACAACATAGGTTGAGGTAGACTTGCAAGTATCAACATCACCTGCCCAGTCAGAGTCTGAAAAAGCATGAAGAGAATCAGCATCCGCAAAGGCATGAAGAGATAGAGGCGAACGACTACTAAGGAACAGTCCAAAGTGAGAGGTGCCTTTCAAGTAACGAAGAATCCTTTTGACAGCATTCCAGTGAGCTGTGGAAGGACGATGCATAAACTGAGAAAGTTTATTCACCGCAAAAGAGACATCTGGCCGATTGACAGATAAATACTGAAGAGAACCAAGAGCTTGTCGATATTCAGTAGGATCATGAGGGTGAGATCCATCATGCAACCGAAGTGACTCTGTTGAAGACATTGGAGTGTTGACCTCTTTGGCTTCATGCCTATTGGTCTTGACTAGAAGATCTTGAATATATTTCTTTTGAGACAAAAAGATTCCAGATTTAGTTCGATGACATTCAACCCCCAAGAAGTAACCAAGATCACCAAGTTCTTTGAGGGAGAAACGTGAGGATAAGCTAGTGACAACCTGTTGAATAGCATGTGTATTGCTGCCAGTAATAATTATATCATCAACACACACAAGGAGGTAGATAGTGGATGATCGAGTGTGGCGTATGAAGAGAGAAGTATCACACTTCGAGTTACTAAAACCACATGCAAGAAGGAAGGATCGAAGCTCATTATACCAAGCACAAGGAGCTTGCCGGAGGCCATAAATCGCCTTGTTCAACTTACAGACATGAGTAGGAAACTGAGCATCAATAAATCCCTGTGGTTGTTGCATGAAAACATTTTCAGTGAGAGTGCCTTGTAAAAAAGTACTATTGACATCCAACTGTTTCAAGACCCATCCGAGAGACATTGCAATGCTAAGAACAACTCGAATAGTGTCAGGTTTCACAACAGGGCTGAAAGTCTCATTGAAATCAATACTAGGGCGTTGATGAAAGCCCTTTGCTACAAGACGAGCTTTGTAACGAGCAATGGAACCATCCCATTTACAACCAACAATATTTTGTGTGGGGGAGATGGGAACTAAGGACTAGGTGTTATTGTGTTTGAGGGCATGAAGCTCCTCGGCCATGGCAGTTTGTCATTGAGGAAGTTTCTTAGCTTGGGTGAAGGAGGTAGGTTCAGTGAAAGGTGATATAGGGGAGGCCGAAGGGGAGGTATTGGTGGTGAGAGAGAAAGGTTTCTTTGGTTTAAAAATGTTGTTTTGTGCTCTAGTAACAATGCGAAAGGGAGGAGATGGACGAGATAAAGATAGAGAAGGACTAAGGAGAGAACTATTTACCTGAGCTGGAGTGAGATCGGTGGCACCTTGTGTAGAGGCGGAAACAGGAACATCACTTGGTGTAGGTAGGGGAGAGGTGGTGGTGTTGTCGGTTTTGGAGCTATTAGAGGTGCGAGGGGAAGAGATAGAGGTGGGTGAAGGATGAGATGTGGCCGAATTGGAAGGTGTGGACTTTGTGGTGGCGATAATTGTGGGAGAGGTATTTGGTGAATGGAGAGTGGAATCTGGTGAAGATTGAATGGGGGAGGGAGAATTACTTGCCAAATTTGTTTTATTAAAAAAGGAAGAAAGTAGTTTTGAAATGGATTGTGGAGTGACACACAAATCTGGTGATTGAATATTTTGAAAGGAAAGAAATTTTCAAAAAAAAAAACTACATGCCTAGAAGTAAATGTTTTATGAGTGGTGGGATCAAAACAAGTAAAGGCATGATGTATGAGAGAGTAACCAAGGAACACGCACGGTCGGGAGCGAGATTCTAACTTATGGGTCGCATACGGCCTTAACCAAGGATAACATAGACAACCAAACACACATAAAGAGGTATAGTTAGGATGATGGTGGAAAAGATTGTGATAAGGGGTGTCATTTTGTAAAGCCGGGGTGGAGAGGCGATTAATGAGATATGTGGCGGTTCGGAAGGCAAAGGTCCAAAATTTGAGGGGAACGGCTGCTTGATGGAGAAGGGTGAGGCCAGTTTCAACAATATGCCGGTGTTTGCGCTCAGTTGAGCCGACATGTTCGGGAGTGTAAGGAGGGAAGTGAGATGTTGAATACCAAATTTTGTGATGGTATGGAAAAGAGCTTGGTATTCTCCACCACCATCTGTGTATATCGTCTGAATTTTGACATTAAATAAATTTTCAATTAAGGTTTTAAATTGCTCAAATACACAAGGCACTTCAGATTGAAATTTAAGAGGGTAAAACCAAGTGTATTTGGTGAAATAATCGACAAAAATAATATAGTACCGAAAATTATCAAAAGAACTGACAGGGGCGGGACCCCAAACGTCCGAATAAATAACTTGAAAAGGTTTATCACACACAATTGATGAGCTTTGAAAGGGAAGTTTGTGACTTTTATTAGATAAGCAAGAGTCATAAAAGTTTTGAGAAACAGAAGAACCAGAAACAGAAATATTTTGACTAGCAAGTAATCTCCGTTGGACAGGTAGAGACGGATGGCCAAGTCGTTGATGCCATAGTTGAGAGGAGGATGCAATGGAGGTGGTAGGCTGTGAGAGTGGCTTGGTGGGCGGAAAACATGATGACCACTCGTAGAGATTGTTCCTACTCCGGCCTCGAGCCAAGGATGCCCTCGTGCTCAGATCCTTCACAAGAAAATGGTTAGAGAAAAACTCAATGGAAGTGCTATTTTGTTTGCAAAATTGAGAGACAGATATAAGGTTTTTTTTTTAATTAGAGGTGCACACAAAATATTGTTTAATGTAAAAGAGGCTATCGGTGAATCAATAGTGGCAGAACCAACATGAGAGATTGAAATTCCATTATCGTTTCCAACGATCACATTCTCATTCCCAACATAGTCAGAATGCATAGAGAGATTTTGGAGATCAGATGTAATATGATGTGTGGCTCCTGAGTCTAACACCCAATTGCTGTTTGAAGAGCAGGAATCACCATCCAAGTAGTTGTCTTGCGGCCAAGAAGGCTTTGGGCAGGAGCGACAGGTTTTTGCACTATGTCCTGGCTTGTCACACAATTAACACACAACACGCGGCTGCCCTGAAGAGTAGTTAGACTGCCAATTAGGTGAAAATTTTTGTTGAGTGTGATAAGTTGTACCTCGAGGAGCATAACCATGGCCTGCACTGGAAGGAGGTCGATGCTACTGGCCAGGGTAGTTTGGATTGCCGAAATATGTGTGCTGGCCGAAACCTTGAGGCTGGCCAAAATATCCACCAGATTTGTTTGTGGTGTGTTGGCCCCCCACCTCTGCCTTTGTAAGTTGTACTTTTTTGAGAGAAATGGGCACTGATTTGAACATCATCTTCACGGATATCACCACGTTTCTAAGTCAGCTCTTCATCAAGAAGTTTGTCATGGAGATCTTCAAAAGTAATAGGTGTATCACGGACATGGACTACAACAGTTAATTCCTTGAATTCATCAGCAAGGCCATTTAGAGTGTGGGCAATAATCTCCGCATCACTCAAGGGATGACCAATCAAAGATAGATCATCAATGATGCTCTTGATCTTATTCATATACTCAGCCACCGTCAAGCCTTCTTTCTTAGTGCTCATTAGAATTGTGAGAAGAGAAAGCATACGGGTATTGGAGCGATTAGCGTAGCTGGATTCCAGTTTGCTCCAGGCTTCAGCCGATGATGAGCAACTGTTAATAGTAGGGCCAATCGTGCTATGGACTGTTGCTTGGATGCTTAACAAGATGAGCCGATCCTGCCTTAGCCAGAGTTAATAGTCAGAACGAGTGCTTTCAGGACAAGCAAGAGTTCCATCAACATAGCCAAGGAGTCCATAGCCAAAGAGGAGATTTGTCATCTGTAGTTTCCAGGAGGCGTAGTTTCCTCCTCCTTTTGTAAGTTTGAATGGAATCTGAGATGAAGCATTGAGAGAGATCAGATTACCATTAACAAAATTAGAGTTACCTTGACCACCACCAGTTGAAGGTGTGATGACATGAGGTTCTCCACGAGTTGGATTTTCTGTTGAGTCTGAGATTAGTGACGAAGACTCAGACATCTCGGATCAGAAAAGAAGGATAACAGAGAAAGAAAAAAAAAAAAGGAGTGAGAGAGGGAGGAAGATCGGAGTAGGAAGGGACAAGCTATTCTAAGAGAGCCTCTGCTCTGATACCATGAAGAGTTTTAAGAATCTATGGAATATTGTTCTCTGTATTCATTCCACACTTTACAAAACAATATACACCATTATATAGAAGTTATACAACCCATAAGGTGGGATCTAGGTCCACAATCTAAGAATTAGAATAAGGTAACAATGTACAAGGAAATAATCTATGGTTATTCCTTGAATTAAGGAATATACTGATCTTGGATAGAGTAAGGATTGATCCTAATGAGATCGATCGCAATGAGATTGAGCACAATGCTCCTGAAATCGTGCTATGTCACTCCTAAAATCATGTTCTATCAGGAGAGTGAATGGAATTGGAGCTCTTTGTTCTATAGGTGTGGTTGCTGCTACTATTTGCATTTTTATCTTTGGAAGCAGGCAAAGACACAAACACCATTAGTAGAATCAGAAGCTTCGGTTTCAGATTTATGCAAATGACAAGGTCTGTGAATTTCTTGAGAAAAGTCTTAAATTTCACATACCCATTTCAAATTCTTCACATTAGGTCTATGAATTTCTTGAGAAAAGTCTTGAATTTCACATACCCAGTTCAAATTTCACAAATACCCATTTCGAATTCTTCACAATCACATCAGGTCTGTGGATTTCTTGAGAAAAGTCTTGAATTTCACATACTCATTTCGAATCCTTCACAATCACATCAGGATTTTCTAGTGAACTCATCGGTTGATTCGGTCTTGTAGACTCTGTATTCGTTAGGATCAATCGAACTCCTTGACAAATTTCTCCTTCGTGTGACGACTAGAAAATCGCAATTGTAACTAGATTTACATGTTTCCAATTGCTTTTCGAAGCTTGAAGTCACTGTTTCATGAGATCGTCTTGTCGTTTTTTTGTTTTTTTTTAAAGTCAGTCATTAACGGAAGAAAGTATCGTTGCATTAAGTTAAATCTCGCGTGCTGTGCACGAGAGTTAACTTGCCCACGCGTCGGCCGTCTCGCGGGGTAGTAGAGGATGGCCACACGTTATGTAGTATAAGAAATGGACTCGTTTTGATGTAGGGTGAAGAAGAAACAAGTTGATGAATCCAGTTGAACACACAATCTTCTAGAGTTGCTAGGGTTTAATGGCAAAACCTTAGAACAATAGGAATAAAAAGAGAAAAGTTCTCAATCAAAATTTTATAAAAACATCAATTAATTATCTCTCTACAATATCTTCTCTATTTATAAGAAAATACCAACTTAAAAAGAAACCCTAAAGTGCTAAAAATAGCCCTAAAAGAAATAAGTAAACAAAAATTACTAAAACCTCTCATATCATAGCATAGTGGTGAGTCTTGTATCTCTTATCATTAGCTTTCCAACTACGTATTATGGTCCTAATTCCAAGTACTAAAGCTCAAAGTTATGATGGTTTGGAGCCACAGTGCATCTTGTTTCGATCCAACACTTCTAACTAAGCATCTGCAATCACCTTTATTACATCATATGTTATAGGTTTGTGATAAAAGTTTTGGGGTTGTGTTCCACATTCAAAATTTCATAAGAAAAAACTTCATAGGTAAAATTAGTGGTATGGTAAGCTAAGTCAAGAAATAAGAAATTCCCAAAGAAGCTTTACCATTTGAACAATGAAAGCAATCACATAGACAAGTTTGAAATATTAATTATCATTATATAGAAATCCATTTGTAAATAAGGTTTTCCCTCTTGATGGGGTCGGGAGCTCTGTGATTGGTAGGAGGGGATCAGAGCGCACTCGAGCGATCCTGGCAGGGTGAGAGGGGTTTTTCATGAGAGCAGACACAGTCCCTACAAAAATGGGAACATGGAACACAGGTTCCGGGAAGTGTGGTTGGTTATCCAAGGACACTTAGCACGGCATCT
>JAUPMG010146102.1:0-11132 GCA_031762675.1 Pachysandra terminalis
TCTATATATATATATATATATATATATATATATGTGTGTGTGTGTGTGTGTGTGTGTGTGTGTGTGTGTGTGTGTATGGTGTTTGAAATATTAGTAGCAAATGCATTATTCAAAGAATAGTTGTGTCATTTTTTTATATTATTATATTTAAATTATAGTACATGTGACAGTACTTTATTGGGTCGATCCGGGTTCACCCATCTGGTTGACCCAACCCGTTGTCTTTACCGGGTTTTAAAACATTGATGTAGACCGAAGCAATTGACACCCCTAATGAATGAGGATACAAAAGTGAAAAAAAAATATTGAGGGGTAACAAAATTTGACAGGGGGCAATTTGTAACATGTTACAAAAGTACTTGCTAACTTCAAATTTTCAAAAAATTTGACTGGGGGGAACTGTTGCCCCCTCTCGTCCCTATGTAGCTCCGCCCATGCCTGTGGTCATTATTCCTCATTGAACATTTGGAAGTCATCTTGATAGACTTCATTTATTTCTATCGCCTTTTTGCTTTGCTCTTTAGATTTGCCTCAATGTACTGATTCTCCTATCTGTCCTAGTCTGTAATCGTATTGTTTTGGATTTTTTTTTTCAATAAAAGCTCGAACTATCCTAGAAAACTTGAGTGGAAAGCAAGTGCTTATGTTTTCCTAGGAAATTATCCATTTGGAAAAATTTCTGGAAAAAGGCGAGTGACAATGTAAGAAACGGATCATGTCAAGGAGGAGCTATGTATGGGTAATGGTCCTCGCAATTCTGAATTATTTCAACTAAAACCATTATAAAAGTATAATTTAGTCACTAGTCGATGCGTGTGATTAGTAAATAATTTCTATATTTGTTTATCCTTTGAAATTTTTGAATGTGTTCGAGTTTGATGGTGCAAAATGTAGAAGCATGGTTCCTGGTATACACTTCATTAGATGTTACCTTTTGAATAGATTGGATATAGCTTCTGGCCACATGAACTTAGCTGACTTTGATGGACTGTTGGCGTTAATTTTATTGACAAAAAAACTAAGAAAAATATCGATGGGAGGCGATACAATATTTCTACTTATACGTTTATCAAAATATCACACATATACAATACACGGATTTTGAGGCATTTTAAGGTGTCATTGTAGCCAGTAAATTCTAATGTATCTATGCTGAAGTTATCTGTTTATATTCCTGTTTTAGCTTTCTGGACTGTCTGCCCTTCTTTCGATGGAAATGTCTTGTTTCAAGTCTAAAGGACCTGATTTTAGACTTAGTAGGAATTTTTCGATCGTTTACTCCGTATGACATGATAATCTCCATTCTTGTTTTGTTTTAATTTTCTGAGATTTGGGTTGTTTACATCTTTATGTTTTAAACATTAGAATCTTTCTTTCTTTCATCTGTTTTATTTTTTATTTTGTAAAATTTGTGTTTTTCATATGCATTATACAGGTACTGGTATTTCAAAAGGAGAAGCTGGAGAATTGAGGAGGAGATGTTTGTCTTTTCTTCTGGAACAACTGAAGGTGATACTTTCTTTTTTCCTTTTTTATATATGCGTCCATTTTAATCAATAACTTTCAAGTATTTGGCAAGAAGTAATAGAATTTCATGTGCTTATATTAGTGTTTATGGTGGAGATGGATTGGTGCGTTTTTTAGAACACTTTTTGTCCTCTAATGGTGAAGTGATTCTTTAGCTTTTACCCAAGGATAATCTCCATTCACATTCACCCTCATTAATGATACTTGTTTGATGTTCTTTTGAACATCTTCAAGTATGGTTTTTTTGTTTTTCTTGGTCAGAGATCCAAATTTCGGAAAGTATTCAAAATTTAAAGAAGTCCAGTTTTTTGTTTTGTTGGATTTTAGAGCTTTCTTTTCATTGTATGGGGAAACAATAGATTTTTTTGACCGAAAATTCAGCTGGTTCAACACTAGAAAGGGGTCACCTTTCAACTGGTAAAACTTTAGTCTGTTTTATGATTAGTGAATCCAATTTTTTCACCTATAAAATTGATAAATGTGATTGCATGCCGAATGGTTAATGAAGGTAGCAATTCCCTCTGTATTGTGTTACATGGATTTGACAAACCCATGTCCAAATCACGTATCCGTATGTGTGGAGACCGATTCGGATATGGACACGCCACAGATTCCCCACGATTCAGCTGTTTGCCGATTCCAATAAAAAAAGGTCTGTGTTTCCCGATTGAAGGAGAAAATGAGAAGGAAAACGAGAGAAGAAATCTGCCAGTGAGTATGTGAAAAAGAAAGGGAGAAGAGGAGGAAGAAGCATGGGAAGAGAGGGGAGAGAGAGATAGAGAGTGAACCTAGGAAGAAGAGGAGACATAGTACTTGTCATCGTAGCTAGAGCAAGAAATCGCCTCAACTCTTCTCCCCATAAGCACAGAGAACTGAATACATATTTAGGGTTTTGCTTCGATTTTTTTTCCCTTACGCAAGTAGGCTTTTGATCAAAAGACCTCTTCATCTTAAAATATAATTACAGATATATCTTTTTTCAAAAGTGTCACTTTCTTTTCTCAAAATTATAAACTGGTCCTTTCCATCTAAAACAATAACAAAAGTACCCTTTATATTAATATAAAAAGTAAAGTAATTGGTGTTTGTGTAGTTGAATATTTTTTTTTAACGAGATATGTTTTTTGTCTTGTGATATTATTTATGATTGTTTTTTGCCATGACGGTGATATAAGGGGCTTTAATAAAATTTAAAAAATTAAAAAATTTAAATATATAGCTGTGACCTCGAATCCTATTCTTTATGGTTTGCTGAATCTATTCTTTGGCTATAATTTCAACTTTGTAGCCAAAGTTAAAATCTTGGGTATAGCTTAAAACCAACTGGAACAATAACGTTACTAGTAACGAACACCAATCATAAACAATCAAAAGGAATGGAGGAGCAAGGTTCTCTTATTTTCTTTTTTGGCTTATTTACATAGTAGTTTTGTATCTACTCAAATATACAGTAAGTTCATGTAGCAAATTGTCTTGTTGTATATGCTTGTGTTTGGCCGAAACATAGTTTATATCTGTGGAGAAATGGCAATTCATAAGATATTGAACATAGCGTAGTGTATTATTTTGGGGCATAAAAATACTTTGTCCCATTGATTCGTCCAAAGTGTGCGAGTGGTGTACTTGATTCTCACTGGAGAAGTAAACAGTCAGCACATAAATTGAAAAAAGGGGTATGATTCTGGAAAGGCTTTTTCCATCTATACCATTGAGGTAATGCAAAGTCTTACTTGTTCGAAACTGAAATCTTCAAATATTATCATGTCTATTTGAGTCAGCGGCATGAATTCTATTTTGTTATTCCATGCTGTCTAGAACTATTTTTTTAAATGCAACATTTGAACCATTTTTAAATGCAACCCTTGAACCTTGCTGTCCTTTTCTGAGCATGAAATGATAAAATAGGATTGATGCAGAGTTATATTCGATGGAAGTTTTTAGAGGTTTCCAACCATTTTGAACAAATGTGATTGTAGTTACCTGGTCGGAGATACACCTCCATGAGCTTCTGTCAATGCTTTTCAATGCCTTATTTTCTTTTATCCACCCAAGCTTCGCTGAACAATCTGATTTTTCCTTCACGGTAATGAGGACCTAGAAGATCTATTATTATTATTATTATTATTATTATTATTATTATTATTATTATTATTATTATTATTTTTCGGTTTAAAATAGATACAGTTGATATCTAACTGCATGCAGCAGGTACAAATCTTTATGTTTTATAAATCATTCTGAATTTTAGAAACATTTCTCCTGATATTTGGCCGTCTCGAAGGGCAACAAAGTTTCTCCTACTTAGTTCACAAAATGTGAATGAAGCAAAGTTTCCTTCAAAATTTCCCATAAGTTTCCACTAAATCTTCCCATAATTTTCAAGTTTAGAAGCTGTGGAATCTTCCTGTATGTAGAAATTTAAAACCTTGGATCTGTGAGTAGATCATGTTCTGGAGTCACTGCACTGACTAGAACGCTTGGAGGAACTCTTAATTGTAACTTGATTATTATCTAATAATTTCTTTACTTCATGAGTCACATTAATTTATTAGCCAATTGTATCTTAACACTTTAACAGTACACAATTGTAAATTTTAGGCATCTTGCTTGGGGAAAAGCCCATTTCTTAGGGCGAAGAGTAATTTATGTAGCAATTATAATATTGCAATAATAACGGTAATAATAAGAGTCCCGGTTGTCTATTGCAGTGCTTCAGAGGGAGAAACCTGGTTTAACACTTGAACTCATACGTGGAAGCTTATTTGGGAAACCCCATTTCTTCATGTACATTCAGTCAACCAAGGTCACATATCGAGTTTTGGTGTCAAAAGACATTTGCCCCGTTGTATAAAGGGTTCACCTGAAACTAAGATCTTTCTTTATGTAAAACTTAAGAAACAATAAAAAAAAATTGTGCAGCCACATGTATTTTGCCCTGTCACAACAGCCAATTAATGCCGTTGTGACCGAACAGAACACCTTTCAGATAATAATCATAATAATAGTAGTAGTCATAGAAATAATAATTATAATTGGAGCATTGATTTGGGTGATGCACCCTAGGTTTTTTCTTCCAATTGTGGAAACCTCTTGACCAAAACTAATAATAATAATAATAATAATAATTAAATAGAGGTGATGAAGAAAGATGTATGAATATATGTATTGTATATTGATTTATATAGCACGGTCCCTTAAGGGTCTAGAAGATATCCTACCATGTGCTTGGGTGGTCGGTGAGACCTTTGGAAAGTGCTTCGGACAAAAAATACTTCTTCATGATACTCATTTTGTTGAAGCAAGAGTTGAGCTGCTTCTTAATATGCGTTTGTACATAGCATTTTATTTAAAGATGTGCTCTTTTGTTTCTTTAATTGAACTTGTAGTTAATATTATGTCAAGTAGTTATTTTAAAGACCAGCCCTATTAACATTTACATATAGACAAGAAATAAGTCCTCTCTTTTAGAAAGAGCTCACCGAAAATACCATTTTCACTTTCCTGAAATCTCTTTCAAATAAATAAGTAACCCCAATGTACTAGCCAATGAGGTTCTTCATGAAGGAATGCCAATAGCTGCCTAATAGACATTGTGGACCACTATTCCCCATGTACGTGTTCACCTCAATGACCTTTTAGCATGTTATTGATCAAATTCATGCTGAGCAATGTCAGTTTTATATTGGTCGTGATTAAGGTTTATTATTAGGCTTTCGCACTTGTCTTTTAAGTTAATTATTTTGATTTGAACAAGGGTTCCTTCAGCAGGTATGGTACTGATTTCTGACTTAGTGATTTAGAATTTGAGGGATGGAATATCTGGGTGTTTGTTAATATTTGGTAATATATATTCTTTAATATTTGGTAATATATATTCTTTGAGAACGATTGGAGACTGATTGATGCAGTGGGAAATCTGCCCCTTTGTAGCTAGAAGATGGTGAGAATGTTACCTCAACGGAAAATCTTGTATATGGTCCTAAACTAAGCACCTAAAGTTCTAAGAAGAACTCAAAAGAGCCCAAAGGCTGATTTTCATTCATTGATTTAAAAAAACTCCTTAAACTTTCTCATAACATCTATTTCTAAGAAAAGAAACCCTAAAACCTAACTTAAGACTCAAGCAACTAATCTTAGCCATCTGTACAATTTAATCTAAGCCATTAAAATAAAGTGATAGCAGATAATCAGGTTTGTCTACCATATCAGGTTTTCATGTGGGTTAGGGGAGATTACATCAGTTTGCGGAGTTTTTGGGGTATTGGGTGGTGGAGTTGCCTACTAGATATCTTGGTCTTCCGTTGGGGGATAGTGCTAGTTCATTTTCCTTTTGGTCTCATGCCATTGAAAAAGTGGAGAAGAGATTAGCTACGTACGGAAGGAATTAATTATCTTTGGGGGGTTGTGTTACCTTGATTCAGCTGGTTCTTGTTAACTTAGCCATTTATTGCCTCTCTATTTTTCTTGCTCGGGTGAGAGTAGTTAAGGTTTTGGAGAAAATTCAGAGAAATTTTTTGTGGGAGGGTGGTAATCAAAGGAAGGATCATTTGTTGAAGTGGAAGGTAGTCTGTAAGAGTAAAGATGCAGATGGCTTGAACTTGGGTAATACTCTGCTTCCAAATTCAGCTATACTTGGGAATTGGCTATGGCGATTTGGCATGGACAACGATGCGTTATGGTATAGGGTAATTGTAAGTAAATATGGGACAAGTG
This sequence comes from Pachysandra terminalis, assembly GCA_031762675.1. Lineage (NCBI taxonomy): Eukaryota > Viridiplantae > Streptophyta > Magnoliopsida > Buxales > Buxaceae > Pachysandra > Pachysandra terminalis. Next base: position 6,241 of record JAUPMG010146102.1, read on the forward strand.
ATAGTGTGGGGGAAGTTAGTCAAACAACAAGTTGCCTCTTCTTCGTTTTGGGGTTGATAGGGCGGATCGAATGTTCGTTTTTTGCATGATCTCTGGTGGGCGAGTCTACTTTAAGTATCAGATTTCTTAAATTGTATTTGGTGGTGATTCATAGGGACGCCGTCATTTTTGATATCCTTTCTTGGTCGTCTACAGGTTTGGTTTGGAATCTTGGTTTTAGAAGGGATCTTAGATCAGGTGAGCTATCGAGTCTTATTGATACTCTCAAGCATTGTTTCATTGATTTTGAGGGTATTGATGTCCGAGTTTGGTCCTTGGAATCTAATGGCGTATTTTCTGCGAAATCCTTTTTCCGATTCCTTGGTAAAAAGAATAATTTAGGTCAAGCTTCCTTTGTCCCTTCCAAGCTGGGGAAGGCCAAAGACCCTCCTAGAGCTAGGATTTTTTTGTGGACTGCCATACTGTACCGAATTAATACTTGTAATTTGCTTCAGAAGAGAAAAGGCAATTCGGCCATTTCTCCACACATTTGTTTTATGTGCAGGAACTAAGGGGAGTCAGTGGATCATCTGTTTCTTCATTGTTCTGTTGCCAGAGGGATTTGGATGCATTTTCTAAGGCTCATGGGTGTGGACTAGGTGTTGCCAGGGAGTATTGTAGCATTGCTGAATTAGTAGAGGTTACATGGTTTGGGGCAGAGGAAAGATTTTTTTTGAGGTCTTATTCTTTTCGATTATACGGTCTATATGGGGTGAACGTAACAGATGTATTTTTGAGGATGCATAGAGACCTTTTCCTTGGATGATTGATTCCATTGTGGGATTGGTGGTTGGGTCGGTGGCAATTGGGTAGGAATTTCATGGTATAACTTTGGACTCTATTGGTAGGAACTGGTATGATTTAATTTTTACCGCGCCAGTTTGAAATAGCCAGAGGATGGTTTGGAGTGTGCTGTATAGGGGTTTTATCAAGCTCAATTTTGATGGTTCCTTTATGGGAAATTCAAGAAGAACGGGATTGGAGGGGTTTCTAGGGATTCATATGGTGTGATCATTCTCATCTTTTCGAGTCCAATTGGTATAGCAGATTCCACTACAACGGAGATTATGGCGTTGATTGCAGGTTTGCGAGAGGCAAGGAAGTTGAAGGTGGAGCATCTTCAGGTAGAGGGAGATTTCATTTCAATTATCATGGATTCCAGATAATAGTAGGTATCCATGGAGATATGCACGTTTGGTACGATTAGCACATCGTCTCACCCAGGGTCTTCGGATTTGTTTTTCTCAAGGTTTTACATTCCGATCTAGCCTGTGATTTCGCCAGGGTGCCTGGTGAAATTTCGCCAAATTTCCCCGAAATGGGGAAATATCGCCTTGTTGCAAACTCAAAGGGTGGATAGAGAGGTTTTTGGTACGGGCATGCTTAGGGAGACTGATATAGAGATTTTAGAGGGCTAGTTTGTGTTTTCGTTCTATCCATGTGTACCTTTGTTTACTTTTCTATCTTATTTAGTTTCTTATCTTTTGTATCATATTTAATGATCTTTTGGAAATTTTTATAACTATTTTGATGATTAATGAAATGTTGTTAAATATAAAAAAAAAAATGATCACTTAAAACTCACTTGACTGATAAAATAAAACTCTAATATGACAAAAATGCCTTTAAATTTCGACATTTTTCTGCAGTTAAACTTTAACTCCTATTTTGAACACTAATACGTTAAAATAACAATAAAATAGTAGAAATAACTAATGTAGGACTCGAATAGATCTTTCCAACGAATCAAAGATTGGCTAAAACGTGTATATCTATATAGGCATAAAGTTGTGAGTTATAACAGAAGACTGCGTCAGACTGTCCTTGTCGGAGAAAACTCGTCCTCGAGTTTTTACATTTGCTTTAATTCCACCGAACATGCTTTCTTCATATATTCTAAACTTCATTAAGAAGTGATGATATCCATCAGATCTCTTCCACGTTATGTCCTTTCATTGAGACTTTTCAAAAATTTCAAAGTCTTGGAATTGTTGTACATCGGTTGAATGTAGTTTAAGTATTGACTCAACCCCAATAAAATCTATGACCACTGATTCTTCATCAAATATGTTTGAAGGTGCAGATTTGGCAACCATAACTTTTGAAAATGAATTGTCAAGTAACAAATTTTGGATATCTTTTGTTATGGGAACCGTCAGTACTTCCTCACTCGGTGGAAATATGAGCTTCTTCGATGACCAATGGTTCATCTGCTGCATTAGTAACTTTCTTACCACTAGAGACATTCAGCCCTTATCTTGAATTTCCACCATCAATCAATTATATCTTCCGAATATTCATTTTAAATTGGTGGAGGCTCCCAATATGCGATTTCTTTCTTTAATTAAAAATAAAAAGACTTCAGATGAGGTGTTACCTCCCATTCTGGACATTCTATTACACTTTTTTGAAGTGTTCGAAAGTACTCAATAATTATTCGTCATTCCTTAGAGGAACTTTTAGTAACCTGATCTTCTTCCCAAGGAAAGAACTTACTCTGATACCAAAATTTGACGTCGAGAAAGATCACTTCAATCAACGAGGATCCATTTGATTGCGGGTAGAGATGAAAAGAAACAAATAGAAAACAATAGAGAACAAATCAATTGGTCTTTGCAGCCAGGAACGAAAGAAGGTCTTCTTTCTTGATGATAAATTAGAATATGATAAAAACTGCTTACAATCTGTAAAAAAGTTAAATATATAATGTCACATCCCAAACCTAAGAGATCTCAAAGGAGTCCCTATGAGTTTGAAATATGACACTCACCCCATTCCATATGGGAGTGGTAGTCAATATATTGCCAAACCATGAAAATCAACTTTAAGATATCATCGAATACTGGAAAATAAGTCAAATATCAGCTATTACATCCAATTCAAAACATAACACACAGCGGAAATAAAAGTAAAATCCTCTAGCTTCATGCTTCAAACAAACTCCTATCAAAAGTAAGGCTTAACGAGAGCCAATATTAAACTATGGCATGCAAGCCAATAAAACCTAATATAATAACTAAGATAATCTTTAATTGTTTTCTTCATTAAAATCAGAAATCTTTTCAAAATGTTGTCCTCCCACTTGGTCACCATAATCCAAGTCATCCTCCTCTATAAGTCTAGAAATGTGGTTGCTTGAAAGCGTAAATTACACTTAACCAGTAAGTAAACAAATCTAACAATATTTAAGATCGAAGTAAGCACAATGCCACTCTTCAATGGTAATCCCTAATCAAATAAACAATTAAATCATGTGATATGTGCTGAATATGCATGAGTTCAATTATTGATGAATGCTGTGCACCTAGCATGTATAATCACCAAGTGTGTTATCGAAGTAAGGACAATGCCACTCTTCAATGGTAATCCATAATCAAATAAACAAGTAAATAATGTGATATGTGTTGACTATGCATGAGTTCAATTATTAATGAATGCTGTGCACCTAGCATGTATAATCACCAAATGTGATCTAAGACAAACAATATGATATGCAATGCATACTGTATAGTATTCTAATAATTTAAATTCCCACATGATCAATCCTTCTTTGACAAGATGTCTTTTCGAACCATCCCCCAATGCAGAGCCACTTTCAAAGATAAGATATTCTATGTGCGCAACATTGTTTCTAGGGGCTTCGACCTATAGGGCACAATTCCCCCACTTATTTTCGATCAAGGGAAAATATCCAAGGCATCACAAACGTGAAATCTCCTCAGGGAATCATACTTATTAAAATAACCAACATATTTTTACTCCTTCATTGTCCATAGGACAAGGAGTTGGTATATTGGGATAGCTAATCCCTTAACACAAAAAATAAATTCCTCATCCATTATGATTTCCAGATCATATTACTCTCATGATTTTCATGAATTCTAGATGTATTGAATCAAGTCAAGATTAAAGCATTCAGACCCAATTCATGGCCATGAAGCTAAAAAGGTCAATGATGTGCAGGTGAGATGTGCACATTAACTAATCAATCAAAGTATGTGTTCATGGTGAAATTTGAACTAATTAACATGATAGCAATGAATTTAAAAGCAATAGGAAGTCGATTCAAAATATCACCTGTTTAGTATACATCAAAATTTCATCTAAAAATGTCAAATATAAATAGATCATAGATTTCAAATTCTAACATCATAAATAATCCCAATTAGTCAAATTAGATATGCACACAAAATTTCAAGTCAAACGGACCACTTTGGTCATTTTCGGCATGCCGAGGGTCTTCCCTTGGTCTGCCTAGCTGTCTCACAGGGTGGTTCGGTAGCCTCTTCGGCATGCCGAGTAGGCTGCCGAACTCTCCTGGGGGGTCCTAAGTCAATCTCGTAAGTTCTTTGGGGATGGCTCGGTATGCTCTTTGGCATACCGAGGGTTACTTTTGGTAGCTTGTCCAGGAACCAAAAAAAAACACCTGTGGCCCTTGGCACACTCTTCGGGATACCGAGTAGGCTGCCGAACTCTCATGGGGGTCTCGGCACACTGTTTGGCATGCCGAGCAGTTTGCCGAACCTCTTGGGTGGGTCTTGGCACACTCTTTGGTATGCTGAGTAGTCTGTCGAACCTCGCGATTTCCACAAAACTTTCTATTTTTGCTCTTTTTCGACCTTCCAACATAAAACATGATTAAAGAACTCAGTATAATACACAATTCTGCACAAAACCCATTCATTATACTACACTAAACTTCACTTGCATCATACTTACCATATTTTGGTATTAAAACCCAGAAAATTAGTTAAAAACCATTAATATAATCAATTAATACTTCATACTCAAAGAATATAGCTTGTACTCCTAATTAAATCAAAAATAGTGTTTTACTTGAATACTTACCTTGA
>JAUPMG010146122.1:0-11131 GCA_031762675.1 Pachysandra terminalis
AAATAAATGTTTTTACCAAACGCAATTTGCTTCAAGTAAGCACTTATTGTTGCTGTGGATAAGTGCTCTCATTGAGCCACTTATCCAATTAAGTGCTGATCCATAAGCACAAGCCAGGCCAAACGCCACCTTAAATACTTCTCTTTATGGGTAGCCTTCCTCTGGTGCTTATGGATAAGTACTTACCCATAAACGCCACCAAACACATTTAATTTTAAAAAGTACTTATATAAGCTATAAACTATAATAAGTACTTATAGAAACCGGGCCAGACGTACCCTAAGTTAGATTAAAAACATGAAACGTGATCCTCTGAAGTTATAACGGCCTCTCAATGATAACTATATTTTTCATTTTTGTAATGTATTACAAATTATCCTTTGACAATTTATTATAAGAACGCCAAATAAGAAGATTTCAATGGCTGATCCTCTGATCATATATCCGAACCCATGTATATGCGAGACACTCTATCATCTTTTTCAATTTTATATAGTACAGCGGAACCTATTGTATACGATTGTGAACAAATTAATGAACGGCTAGTACAGCGGAACCTATTGTATACGATTGTGAACAAATTAATGAACGGCTATGATCTATAATAAGATGGATTTTTTGTTAGTTGTATTTGTATACGCACATATAAATAAATAAATTTTTTGGGTCATAATTTGTGTATCATAAGATCATGCGGTTCTGATAAGTTCAACGTTGTATCGAGTGATGTTCATATGACTTGATCATGATGATCGGGATTTGGTTATGATTTATGTAAGCTGATGGTCTTCAGTTACATCATATAGAATCTCTTTGTTTTGATACTTTACATGAGCCTACTCTTTAGCTGGTAGTCAATATTTCGTGTAGTTGTGTGTGTGGATGTGGTGTCTAGGCATAAATACGTTGCCTAATAAAAGTATAAAAAACAAGGAAAATGATCCTGTAGAAGGAGAAATTTTGAGATCAAGATATGCCGCATGACACGATCTCACAAGATGGATCTTACTAAAATAAGATTCTCTCAAATTGAATCTTTGATTAGTTCAAATGGGACCCACAGAGAATTATTAAATCAAAATTATAATAATTCTCATTAAATATGAATTATCCTAATAAAAATAAAAAATTAGATAATTCTCAAAAAGAATTATCTAAAAGTTATTCAATCAAATTTTAGATAATTCTTAAATAAATAATTATTTTATTGGATAATTATCTGTTAGAGTGATTGAGAACAAATAGAACTCTCCCCTTAAAGTCTATAAATAGGGATAGTTCTCTCACATTCAGGGAGAGAAAAAAGAAGATCAAGAAAAGAAGAGAAGATCAAAATATCATAAAGCTCAAGGATCAGAAGAAAAAGTTCTGAAGCCCTGCTGATCTACCGTCTTGAAGATTTGCAAATTTGAAGGTCCAAAATACAGCACTCAAGTCTGAAGACTCAAATTCTTCATCTCTGAATACACTCAAAAGCCCAGAGATCCAAATCAAAGTTGAAGTTTTTGGTCCACATCTTCTATAAATCTACAAGCACGAAGATTAAGCCGAAGATTCAAAAAACCATCAAACCCAATGAAGAAAGATCATGGAGAAGAAGCTCTAAAGCCCTGCTGGTCTACTGCCTTGAAGATCTGAAGACTTAAAGTTCTAAAGTTGCATTCAAACCTGAAGATAAATTCCTACATCTTTGAATACGCTCAAAGGTCCAGAGATCTACATCAAAGTTGAAGCTTTCGACCCACATGTTCTATAAGTCTACAAGCCCGAAGATTAAGCCGAAGACTTCGCATCAACCTAAGATTAAGCTGTTGCAGCCCTTGGATTGAAGACACCCTAAAATGAAGAATCAGAGGATATTTTCTTTTGCATAAAAAAAATCCATAGAGATTGTAATCTTTCAAATTAAATCAATAAAATTGATTTTGTTATGCATATCTTGTTCGTTGATTTTCAATTAACAAAATTTGTGTTTACAGATCCATAAAAGTAGGGATGGCAACGGGGTAGGTTTGGTACAGGTTTTGACCTAAGTCACTAGAACGTCGAGCGAGTGTAAGAGAGGATGCGAGAGCGACATATCCGCAGATTGAGGACTTTTCCGTGCTCAAAACGTGAATCGTCCACCTTATAGGACAGATTGTGTGACTTAGGTTTTGACAAATCCTAACTCGCCCCTAAAGGAACCTCCCTAATATCAAACCCGCTCCAAACCCTATTGAGGCAGTAGCAGGGCTTTGGTTATAAGTTTTTTTTTTTAAAATAAATATTTTTTAAGTTAAATCTATAATATTTTTAAACATATTTACTTATAGAATATATATTTATATATAAAATATATATTTAAAACATGGGTAACGAAAATGTGATGGGTTATATAGGAGCGGTTCAGCCAAACACTAGCCAACTTACAGGTTAACAAATCCTAACCATTAGGGCGGAGCGGATTACCTGTTTAACCCACCCCATTTCCATTCCTACATGAAGAGATGGGAACAAGACGGATTTTGACAAACCCTAACCTACCCCACAAATACTGGTGATGCACAAACCGGTTAATTATCAATTTTGATAAATAACCCAGAAGGTTTGAACAACAGAAGGTTCAATTACTCACTTACACTGGCCTAAATCAAGAATTGACCGTTCTAATGTAAGGTTTTCTTTAGGAAAATGATAGCAAAGAAGGAAATGATAAGATCAGTCAGGAATGAACAGAAAGGTCACACAGAAACTAATTCAGAAAGAAGATTCTTCAGACAATGCTCTGCAAATTCTTAGAGGATGTCAAATGCCTTATAATCCAATTAGAGATCCCTCTTTCTGATGTCTCATCCCCTTTTTATAGCCTCAGATTCACCATCTAACCGTTTTGCAGAGCTTCATGAATAGGTTGAAACGTTTGATTGAACAGGCATTTGGATTTGAATATTCAATGTCCTAAACGCCTCATTCAACTTGCAACGTTTCAATAAATGCTTTCGAAACGCTTGGGTTAATTAATGAATATGACGTTATAAGAGTAAATGATGCGTTACTATTATGTGTTAATTCAAGTCCTTGAATGCTCTAAGATCTTTCGAAGATCCTAACAGGATTTACCTCTCTAGCCCTCCATTCCTGAAAGTCTAAGGTTTATTTCCCCGTATGCTTTATATAAAGTCTCGAATTTACTTATTTCGAAAAGTAATGGATATCATAGAATATAATAATCACTTCGAAGTCTTATCTTTCGAAAGTTATATCATTTCGAACTATTACTTCGAAAGTTGAGTTTGGATCATTAATATGATTATCATTGAAAGATACTTCAAGACATCACAAATTTCAATAGATACAGTTATTTCAAGAAATCATCTCAAAATGTCTAAGAAGCTATTTCGTTCGAAATAGCGTTATTACAATATTCATGATGACAAATTGGCCCTCTCGAGGTGGCTAACCTATTATTTCGAAGAGTTACCTTTCGAAATAATACTACTTTAAGATCCATTTCTTATAGATCTCAATTGTATACTTATTTTGAAATAATTCTCCCAAGTTATATGGGCTTTCGAAATATTCTATTTCGAGAATATTCTCCCAACAAGAGTGGGCTCTCGAAACGACTTATGATATTTCAAATTTAGTAACGATTTTGTATAATTACATAATTGACCTTGCCAGGTGTCACTTTGTCATTAGTTTGAATCAATTTTCAAATTGGCTCATCATCATTAGCCCCTTGCGTTTATGATGTGATGTTTATCTACATCATAAATGCACCATAAATTTGAGACAATTTTCTAGGCATATTTCTGACATAGCATTTATGCTAATGATATTTTCAAAATTTGACTTCTGGTGCTCAAAGTCAACAAATTTTTCTCTACATATAGAGGATAAGGCTTCAAGCAAATGTCATTCAATCATCTCCAATGGAGCGATTGAACTTTTGGTCTTTTGTTATGGCTAATCTGTGTTGGATAAAAGGTGTTGGAGTTCAGGAACGTTTCAACCATTCGCCTAAACCGAAGGTTCAACTATTCACATATCATACTGTTTTTTATCAGTATGATGTCCTTGTTAGTCAGATTTTCCAATATAAGATTGTTACGATCAATCTCTTTTGCTATCTCAACTTAGAAAATAATCATTCATGTGGAGCAGCAGAGGGAAAAGAGAGTATTGTCCAAACTTACATCGTTGCTTCTCCTCAAGGTTCTAGAAGAAGAATGTTCAGACCACATGTCCACTGGCACCCAGCCTCGCCAAGGGTAAGACCACATGTCCACTAGTACCTTGGTATGACCCCCTTCTCACCAACCTTTATCTGAGGATTGGGGTAAGACCTCATGTCCACTAGCACCCAGCCTCACCAAGGATAAGACCACATGTCCACTAGCACCTTGGTACTACCTTTACTCACAATTCTTTATTTGAGCACTGGGGTAAGACTACACATGTCTATTAACACCCAGTCCCACCAATCACAATATATCACATAAATATACTGGGCTGTTGGGATAGCTAATCCCTCACCTTATGTCTTTCATAATAATAATACATCTCTAGTCCCTTCGAGTGGGACATGATATATATATTTCGTATTGTATAACACGCTTTCTCGATTCTCAATAATCATAGCACAATCTGATATTTCTCACTTTTCACTAGGCTAGATACCTTTATTTGATATTCCTACAAAGCCTTCTGACCTCTTATCATACTCAGATTTGATATCCTCAACATTCTAAACAATATCCAATTCAGCTTCCAATGGGGATCAATCGCCCCTTTTGGGCGTTCGATCTGCGATCGATCGCCAACTTTAGGCGTTCGATCGCCACCTTATTATCTCAGGCATTCGGTCTCCCTTTATAGGAGTTTGATCTCCTACTATTATTCTAGGCGTTCGATCGCCTGTTCTTGGGCGTTGATCACCAACCCAGCAATCGCGAGTTTCAGCGATATTCTGAATTCAAATTCAATCTATATCCCTATATCTATGTTTTTCTCTACGAATTCATTTCATCTCATTATTCCAAACTTATACACATCATTTTAATTTCAAATTATACAAAATTCGACAATAATTTGTCTAAATTTGAACTAACTACTTACCGGTTCCTCAGAATTCGGAATACTCGAAATTTCGCAGAATTTCTTCTTCTTCCTCGGCTTTCCCGTACTTCCCGCATTCGGATGCGTTCAGCCCGACCTCTGCTACGCTCTCCTTCTTCTGCTCTCTCTTTCTCAGTCGACAAACATATGCCGACTTAGAGAAAGAAACTTATATATATAAAATAATAAATCTTAATCTTAAATTTTATTATGGTACTAAGTGGTAGTATCGGATTCGTATACTGCCATACCTATTTTTTTGCCCAAATTAACTTAATTTAAGCCCAATTAACTTAATCAAACCGCATAATTAATTGCTAAGCCCAATTAACTGCTAATTAACAAATTATAGAATTTCAGGGATATTACAATCTACCCTCCTTAAAAAAATTTCGTCTAGAAATTTCATACCTGATTATCACATATCAAACTGCTTTGCACTGGCTCGCTATGAAATATTCTCTGGACTGTACGACAAAATCGCTTGATATGTCCCATTTTACCACACTTATAACATCTAACATTTCTTCTCTTCCCTGTATATTTCTGTTCTTCCTTCTGAGATTCCATATTATTCTTCTCCTGGTTAATGGATCCAAAAACTTCATAAACATTCTCAAGCTGCTCTATCCATTCTTGAGCTTCTACAGGTTCAAGCGTTCCCTTGAACATTGACGGACTCAACTTCTTATAACTTTCCAACACCTTCATAAATGAATTCTCTGTTGGTCTCACAGCCTCTACCAAATACTCCATCATATTGTATACACGCATCATCACAAGCTCTCTCGGGTTTGGTTCATTACTGAACTCGGCCTGAGATGTTCCAGCTCTCCTTCTTCCCGCCATATTGAAATTTCAAAGTATAGGCGATAAGAATATAACCCAACAATATCATTCAATCCTCTCACACATCAACATATCACAAACCATAAATCACTCATTTCATATATCACACAACTCTTATATTCACTACTCCTTATCTCTATTCTCAAATACTGTTTGCTCAAATACTCTGATACGCACTTTGGTATCAGATAACTCTTTGCTCTTATCACCAAACTCTTTACTCCTTCCATCTATCCTCAAATAATTTTTGCTCTAATGTTATGTGATTTTGGGATTACTACTCTCATGGATGTTTAGAGGATGATAGGATGGGTGATTGAGAGTGAGAGTCATGGCTTGGAATACTAGTTTATGCACGTGTGTGTACACATGTCATACTCTGGGGATTCGGGTCGTGACACCTATATCCTTTCAAAGGTGGTGGTGGTGCGGGTGATGGGATGGTGGTGGTAGTGATGATGGTGGTGGTGATGGTGTGGTAGTGGTGGTGGTGGTTGGGTGGTGGTGAGATAATTGTGGTGGTGGCGGTGGTGGGGTGATGGTGGTGGTGGTGGTGATGATGGTGGTGGGGCTGGTGGTGGTGGTGGTTGGGTGGTGGTGGTTGGGTGGTGGTGGCGGTGGTGGTTGTAGTGAGGTAGTGGCGGTGGTGTGGTGGTGGTGGAGGTGGTGGTGGGTGTGGGGTGAGGAGTTCTCTTGATATTTACAAGTTTGCCATCAAAATTCAAAACTCATTCTTAAAATCTGGAATCAGGTTTGAACCTGATTCTAAGGTCATGTGTATTTTTCAAAACTCATTCCAAGGCTTGCTAACCAAACGTCCATTTGTCAAAACTCATTCCAAGGCTTGGAACTCATTCCAAGCCCTGGAATGTGTTCCGAAAATGGGAGTCAAACGACACCTAAGTGATTAAGATCATCAATATATTCTTTCTTTGGTAAGCATATTATTTATAATTACACAAAGTTGATGCAATGTAAGGGCTCTATGTAACATTTTTTCTAAGTTCTGAAAAATAGTAGAATCGAATGTGCATTCGTGAATGTAGGTACAATTTGTCAGAACCAAGTAAATATGTATCTTGTGTGACTTGATTTGTTTTTCATCTCTTTTATCTTTCATTTTTAGCAAGAACCACGTAAATCTGTATCTTGTGTGACTTAATTTCTTCATCTCTTTTATCTTTCCTTTTTACAGTTACCTAAAAATGTTTGTAAGGCATACCTCTTAAATCTAACACTTTTAATAACCTAAAGCTACCAAAGAATTTATAGTTAGAGATTGTATCTAAATCTATCATGATCAGAGAGCAGAGGTAGATGAATCTCATGATCGATGGTATAGGGTCACAACTCTTATGCATTGATAGACGTCGGATTCTCTCGTGGAGACTTTTCTGCCTTTCATCATTTATTGTTTCGAAGTTTTAGTCCTTTGACTTTAAAAGAATAATGTCACGGATGAGATCATGAATTCGGGCACCTTCTGATCCTTCCATCAATAGTCATTACATCGATTTGGAATATGCTCCCATTAACGAGCTCATTAAGGGTCTCGGATCGTCTGTACCAGACTTCGTCCACCAAAGCGTGCATCGATAATGGGCACATGATACATGTCCACTGTAACCCACGTGATGATCATGTGTGAAACTTAACCAAGGTTTCAAGGATTGGATCGATTTGGTCCATATCGGGATCGGCCAAGATCGATTCAGTCCCAAACGATACAAGTATAGACCAACCGATACAACCGATATAATGACCGGTCCAACCCATACAATGTATTTTTTTTTTTTAATTTATAAATTGAATGGTCCATTCCGATATCAATCTGGATCGGTCCGGTGGCTGATCAGGCCGATTCAATTTTAATTTTTATTTCAAACTGGGCAATCCACTTTGTACTGATGATGAGCCAATTTGAAAATTGATTCAAACCAATGACAAAGTAACACCTGGCAAGATCAATTTTGTAAAATTACATTTATCATTCAAAAGTGTGATTAAAATATGTATATTCAAAATTATGAATATTTATTCGAGAGCCCACTCTTGTTGGGAGAATATTCTTCGAAATAGAATATTTCGAAAAGCCCATATAACTTGGGAGAAATAGTTCGAAATAAGTATACAATTAAAGATCTATATGAAATGGATCTTAGATATTCGAGTGCTCACAAAAGTGAGAGAATCAACTCGAAAGTAGTATTATTTCGAAAGGTAACTATTCAAAATGTCAGGTTAGCCACCTCGAGAGGGCCAATTCGTCATATAGGTTAGCCACCTTGAGAAGGCCAATTCGTCATCATAAATATTATAATATAGATATTTCGAAAGAAATAGCTATCTTAGACATTTCGAGATGATTTCTTGAAATAATTGTATTTATTGAAATTTATGATATCTTGAAAGTATATTTCAAGGATAATCATATTTATGATCTAAACTCAACTTTCGAAGTATAATTCGAAATGATACCATTTCGAAAGATAAAGATTCGAAGAAACTATTATATTATATGATATCTATTTTCTTCTCGAAATAAGTAAATTCGAGATTTCATATAAAGCATAGGAGGAAATAAACCTTAGACTTTCAGGAATGGAGGGCCAGAGAGGTAAGTCTTGTTAAGATCTTCGAAAGAGATCTTAAAGCATTAAAAGACTTGAATTAACACAGAATAATAACGCATCATTTATTCTTATATAACGTTAAATTCATTAACTAACCTGAGTGTTTCGAAAGCATCTATTGAAACGTTACAGATTGAATGAAGCGTTTTGTACATTGAATAATCAAATCCAAAACGCTTGTTCAAATCAAATGTCTTCAATCTATTCATGAAACGCTGGAAAACGGTTAGATTGTGAATTTGAGGCTATAAAAAGAGGATGAAGCTTCAGAAAGAGAGATCCTCGGGATAAGAATTTTTGGGACTTACTCTAAGAATTTGCAGAGCTTTGTCTAAAGATTTCTCTTTCTGAGTTAATTTCTGTGTGACCTTTCTGTTTATTTCTGACTAATCTTACCCTTTCCCTCTTTGCTCTATTTTTCCTAAAGGAAACCTTACATTGGAACGGTCATCTCTTGATTTAGGCCAGTGTAAGCGAGTAATCGAACCTTCTGTTGTTCAAACCTTCTGGGTTATTATCAAAATTGATAATTAACCGGTTTGTGCATCACCATTTTTGGCAACTTCACTGGGGACTTGATTTGTTTCCTTTCTTTTCTGAAAATCTAAGATCAGTCAACCTCATTTGTTCAAATGGCCCCAGAAATTCCTGTTGATAACACTCAGAATCCTATTGTGGACCCTATTCCTACAGATACAGTTAATCCACAGACTGTAAATGCATCTTCTTCTAATGCAGCCCTGTCCACTGAAGACAGAGTTGCAGCTATGTTAGAAAAGATGGTAGCCATGCATCAAGAGATGATGGTTTTACTTGCCCATCAAGCTTCAATGGCTGCTGCTCAAACAGCACCACCCATCAATATTGCAACCCCACCAATATCACCTTCTCCAGTTACTACTGCTTTTCCTTCAGTAGTTAATTTGGAAAACAATCCTATTTTGCCTCCTCAGGCAACTGTTTCACCGGTTGTTCAGACAACTATTCCAGCACCTGCAACTCATTTTGCAACTCTAGAAGAAGTAGAGTCTTTACTGAAAAAGTCAAAATCTAGAGATCCTGAATGGGTTGGCAGTGATTTCTGTCCTCCTTATCCTATGTCCTTATTGAATAGGCCTTACCCCAAGGACTATGTGAGTCCTAAGTTCCCCAAATTTACTGGGCAGAAAGGGAACGTGAAGGAGCACATTAGTCGCTTCATAGAGGCATTGGGAGCTCATGCCTCTGATAATACTCTGTGGTTGAGGGAGTTTTCGAAATCCCTCTCTGATAAGGCCTACACCTGGTACAATAATCTGAAGCCAGGATCTGTAGATACATGGGAAGATATGGCTGCACTCTTCCACAAGAAATTTTACATCACTGAAGAAGTTTACACCATTGTAGACTTGAGTAGAGAGCATCAAGGCTCGTCTGAAGGATTCATCTGGAGAATTTAAGAATCACTAGCTTCACATGGCTCTATGACGCTGCTCGAAAGCTCAGTGTCTCAATGCCTAGCATTCAAAAGAAAACAACGGAAAGAAGAAGAAATGAAACCAATATGATAGAAAGCAGTCCTTCGAAGAGGACAAAGAAGAATGAAAAAGGTTCTCGTGATACTCGAGATCCGCCACCACAACCTGATTGTACACCTGCTCAATTTAACGTCTTATTCGAGAATTGGGTGAAGGATGATCGTGTACAGCTGCCTGTGCCAAAGAAAGAACCATCAGCAAAAGATCGGAGTAATCCGAAATTTTGTAAATATCATCAGTATATAGGCCATAGCACCTATGATTTCTATACCTTGAGAAGATTATACTACCTTCGAGTGAAGCTCGGAGAGATTGAGTTGCAGCCTGAGGCTGTTCATACTGATCCTTTACCTAATCATAAGGGTAAAGGACCTGCTGTTAATGTCATCGTTGCTGAGGTGACAAAGGAGATTGACTACCCTCTGAGGGTAGACCTGTTGAAATATCAGAGGCTCGAAAAGAGCATGAAAGAAATAGGTTTTCCGAAACCTGAACAGATAGCTATTCGAGCGTATGCTCAGAGGCTAGCCTTGCGGGAAGCAGAGGAGGAATGTGTCACTGCTGTCTCAGATGAAGTTTTGATTACTTTTGGACCAGAGGACATGATGGTCTCAAATGAGAATCATGGCCGAGCTCTATATTTGAACTCTGTTCTACAAGGTGTTGATATTCGAAGATCTCTGATTGATGCAGGGTCTTCTCTCAATATTATTCCAGTTGGCATTCTGAAGGCCATTGGAGTATCTTCTGCACGAGTAATTCCTCAAGCCATGAAGATATTTGGCTTTGATTCAAGGAGTCAGTCGCTTTGGGTCACGCGACCCTCGAATTGCAGGTTGGACCCTACAAATACCCAACCTTATTCCATGTGCTTGACAGTGACCCAACATATCACATTCTGTTAGGAAGGCCATGGATTCACAGATGTAAGCTAGTTCCTTCAACATATCACCAATGTTGCAAAGGAATTCGAAATGGGAGGATGGTGAGATTGGTAGCTGATCCATGTCCGTTTGATCAGCTCGAAGT
>JAUPMG010146133.1:3775-24770 GCA_031762675.1 Pachysandra terminalis
TCACTTGGCAGGCAAAATTGCAGATAAAGCAAGAATGCTTGATTTAGTGCTAGTTAGAATACTTGAGAGAGTGAAGGAATTTTAAAGGTATGGTACTAGCACCATTAGTAACTTGGTTTGACACCAAGATATTTGGTATTAGATTAAATTTTTCCTAGCAAGGTAAAGTAACATTTTATTTTTGATCGGTATTTTCCGTTGGCAAGGTAAAGTAACATTCTTCTATGACAGTGTGACTGCCTACATTTTGTAGGCTATAGCAATTTTTAAAGTCAAATGATGCGTTTATTTATATGGCCATCCTATTTGGACTTATACAAATTATCACTATTTGACATCTTATCTAGAAAAGGTTCCTTGGATGCAATTTTGAAAAATTTGACTATTTACATTATTCCCTGTATACATGCATGAATGGATTTATAAATAGTTGCATGAGTTTTATATCTCGTACTAATATATAATCAGAGACATGGAAAAGTTATATGCTTCTTTATGTCATGTCTAGAGTCTAGACCAATGTTTTAAAACGCTAAGGCATGGGGCGATGCGTTTCGCTTGCCCAAAGCGTGCAGCGTAAGCCTCGAGGCTTGAGGTGTAAGCCTCACGAGCACACCTTTTGTAGATACATAAATAAAAAAATATAAATTATTTATATTAAAATACAAATTAAATTAAATAACAATTGATATTCATGTCATGATAAATGACTAAAATTAACAATTAAAATAAAATTGGTAGTACTTTTTACTTAGCAAGGTTGGTTAGTATCAATTTGTAGAGTTAAAACCCTGGCTTTCCTTGAAAAATGAGTATTAAATCAATTTTCTTAAACCTGAGAGGATTTATCAGTGTAGCTACTGAGTCTTTCGCCTTATGTCTTGAGGCGTACGCCTCACTTATGCCTCATGTGAGGCATGTTACGGATAAGAGTCCATAGTCAAATGGACTCTTATCCACATGTGCCTACATGCACAAGTTTTTGAACTCCAAATATTGTAACTATGTGACTACTTTGTTACCACTTGTTCTGTAATCTGTAGAACATAATATATACAGCAGAAAGTCATCTCTCTCCTTAAGTTAAGGAGAACATAATTCTTCATTCTCTACATGGTATCAGAGCTACCAAAACTCACGTCAAAAATCATGGAATCGTCATCATCAACAAATGCTATAAACAATGAAATGGTAGTTGGAAATACCACTCCATCAATTGGTAATATCCATCACTTCATCTCCTTAAAATTAGATAGGACTAATTACATATTATGGAAGTCTTAATTTCTTCCTGTTCTTCGACTATATGATCTTATGGACATACTAACTGGGGAAGAAGTCTGCCCTCCCAAAAATTTGGTTAGGGAAAAAGGAACCGAGACCTATCTAAATCCGGCTTACATAGCCTGGCAAAAGAAGGATCAACTATTACTTAGTTGGATTATATCCTCTTAGAGTGATAATGTTCTCGCTCATGTCGTTGGCCTGACAAATGCTAGACGTCTGGGTAACTCTTGAGAATATGCTATCATCTCACTCAAGAGCTTGTATCATGCAACTGAGGCGGCAGTTACAAACACTCTGGAAATGATCGATGAGTATGTCAAATTATCTGCAAAAAGCCAAAGGAATAACAGATAGCCTCTCTACAGCAGCTTGACCTGTATCTGATGAGGATATAATCCTTTATGTTCTTGCTGATTTGGGTACAAAATATGAGTTATTCATTACTTCAATAACTACTTGTTTTGACCTTGTCTCTATAGATGTTTTGCATGATCTGTTATTTAATCAAGAAATTAGACTTGCTCAACAACATTCGATATCTCTTAATCAAAGTGGAATCACTGCACACGTAGCAGTAAGAGGATATCACACTTCCCGTGGAAGTGGACGGACATCCCGTTCACAACCAAACGTTAATCGAAGAGGAAGAGGACCTGGTCGTGGACGTTCCACATATCAAGGCAATGATCGTTAACCACACAACAATAGTCAACAACAATTCTTCTCCACAACTTGTTTATCAGATTTGCAACCGTCTAGATCACTTAGCGATAAATTGCTACAGTCGCTATGACCATACTCAATAAGAAGAACAACTGACTGCACTTGCTGCCATGATAGAAAATCCATCCAACGATTTTGCCTGGTACCCTGACTCAGGTGCCACAAACCATAGTACCTCTGATCTCAACAATCTGTCAATTCGATCTGAATACAGTGGCCTGGATCAAGTACGCGTTGGAAATGAATCAGGTTTGAAAATATGCAGCATTGGTTCTTCACTATTATCAAGCTCATCTGGTAGATTTATTATGAATGACATTCTTCATGTGCCTGATATTAGCAAAAATCTGCTATCGGTTAGATAGTTCACAATTGATAATGATGTTACAGTTGAATTTAATGACTCTTCTTGCTTGATAAAGGATCGCAGAACGGGGAAGATTCTACTTCGAGGACAAGTTAAAGACGGTCTGTACCGACTCCCTTCTTATAACCCATCAAAGGTTAACTCAAAGTCTGCACTTATTGGAGAAAGGGTTTCATCAGATATCTAGCATCAACAACTCGGTCATCCTGCATCCCGCACAGTGGATCACGTTTAATCTGCAAATAAACCGTCGGATGTCAAGAATAAGACGTTGTCTAATTTTTGTTTAGCTTGTCAGTTAGGCAAAAGTCACAAGTTGCTTTTTTCTTCATCTTTTTCTAAGTCATTTGGTCCATTGGACTTACTGTACTCCGATGTTTGCGGTCCTGCTCTTGTTGTGTCAAATAATGGAAGCACATATTATGTTCACTTTCTTGATGATTATAGTAAATTTACCTAGCTCTTTCCTATCTCTTACAAATCTGATGTTTTGAAATTTTTAATTAATTTCAAGACTCTCGTCGAGAAGTATTTTGGTCATCTAATCAAAGCACTGCAATCTGATTGGGGTGGAGAATTTCAGTCATTAAATAAATATTTATCTGCACAAGGAATTTCTCATCGGGTCTCTTGTAGGGGTGTAAACGAGCCGAGCTTGAGCTCAATATTTAGGCTCACGAGTCAAGCCCGAGCCCAAAAAAAGGCTCACGCATGCTTAAGTTGAATTAAAAACTTAAAACATTAAATGCAAAGTAGTCTTTGTATCCACTCTAACCCTCTCTCTTTCCAATATCTTTGAAGCAAGAATAAAAACTTAAGCATTAAATGCTAAGTAGTGACGTGTTTGCAATTTTTTTCTTTTGTTCAGCTTTTCATGAGCCGAGTTGAGCTTTTCCCTAGCTGAGCTTTTGCGAGCCGAGCCTGATCCTTGAAAAAACTAACGAGCTTGAGCCCAAAATCTTTTACCAAGCCTGAGCCGTGTTCGAGCCTTGTCCTGATTTTATGAGCCCGAGCCGAGCTAGGCAAAGCTCAGCTCGGCTCGTATACAGCCCTAGTCTCTTGTCCTCATACCCATGAGTAGAACGGTTCAGCAGAAACAAAACACTGTCATATTGTTGAGACGGGTCTTACTATTCTTGCTCATGCCTCATGCCTCTCAAATTCTGGATTGACGCATTTAATACGGCCACATATCTGATTAATCGTTTTCCTTCTCATACTATTGGAAATATGACACATTTTGAGAAATTATTTGGACATAAAGAGGACTATAAATTCCTGAAGGTTTTTGGTTAGGCCTGTTTCACGTATCTACGGCCATATAATTCACATGAATTTCAGTTTAGTTCTATTAAATGTGTTTTTATTGGCTACGGTAACAGTCATCAGAGCTACAGGTGCTTGGATCCTTCATCCAATTGGATATTTATTTCTCGGCATGTTATCTTCAATGAGCAGGAGTTTCCTTATATCTCACTACAACATTCAAAATGCAAGGATAATTATTCCAGCACCTCCTTAATTTTTTCATTTGATATTATGCAAAATTGGATGCGTGCTACATCCTTTCTGGGTTGTGTAAATCTCACTCCCTGGTTCGTTGGAATCTCCTAAAGCACCTCAAAATTCAAATTCAAATTTGCCACATGGGCACTCAAATTCGGCTACTGCTGTGAAATCCTCATGTGGGCCATCATTATCTCCTAATTTTGAGCAACAAGGTAATACACGTCCAAGGGGTTCATCCCCTGATTTTCTGCAACAGAGTTTTATCTCCAACGAGATCTCCTTCAACAATCAATCGACCAAGGGGCTGACTTCCTAATATTGTGCAACAAATTCCTACTTCCTCTCCACTAAGGACCTACGTCCGGCGCAACAGAGCTCCTAATCAGAAGGACTCTATCTTATCTGCTAGATATATTGAAGAATCTCCTTCAAATATCCTATCCTTGCCACATGGGCAACATGACAACTCGTTGAAGGATCCTACTTTATCTAGTGATATTGTTGCATAATCTCATTCAAATATTTTATCCTTGCCACATGGGCAGGATAACTGCTCGTTGGGGATCTCTTCCTCCTCAAATTCAGCAACTCCAAATAAATCAGTAATTGTCGATCACTCACATTCAAATACGTTATCTTTGCCTCGTGGGCAAGATAACTGCACGGTAATTGGTACTTCCAGTCCCTCCAAATCAGCAATTGTAGATCACGTTTCTACTTTGAACAAGTCGTGTGATCTTCAAGGAATTAGGTCGTTGATCTCAACCCTTCTTCAACGTCAAATTCAAATCAAATACCTACTTTATCTCATCCTATGGTCACCCGTACCAGAGATGGTACACGTAAGCCAAAGACCTTCTTTGCCACTCGTTATCCTCTTCCCACTGCTCTAATTCCAGCCTTATCTCGTGTGGTTTCTGAACCAACATGTTTCAGTCAAGCTGTCAAGGATTCTAATTGGAGGTAGGCCATGGATTTAGAATACAATGCTTTATTATCCAACAGCACTTGGACACTTGTTCCACATTCTTCTCACATGAATATAGTGGGTTGTAAATGGGTTTTTAAAATTAAAAGAAAATCTGATGGTGCCATTGATCGAGACAAAGCACATCTAGTTGTAAAGGGGTTTCATCAAGAACCTGGATTAGATTTTGGAGAAACATTTAGCCCTGTGGTCAAACCTATTACTATTCCTACTGTTCTCTCCATTGCAGTTGCTAAAAAATGGGATATTCGGCAACTCGATGTTTCAAATGCATTCTTACACAGTTCTTTAGAAGAAGATGTGTTCATGTGCCAGCCTCCCGGTTTTATTAATCAAAGTTGTCGTACCTATATCTGCAACTTTAGGAAGGCTCTATATGGACTTACACAGGCTCCACAGGCATGGTTCCAACGACTCAACACGTTTCTTGTTGAATTGGGATTCAAAGGATCTAAAGCTGATTCTTCATTTTTTATTCTTCAACATCAAGGAATCACTGTGTATATTCTGGTGTATGTGGATGATATTCTCGTAACAGAAAATAATTCAACATTTATTTCTTGTCTTCTCCAGTCACTTGGACGAGAATTTGCATTGAGAGACCTCGGATCACTCTCATACTTTCTTGGAATCGAAGCTCACAAAACAGCTTCCGGTCTTTTTCTCTCACAAACCAAATACAACCTTGATTTGTTGAAACGAACCAATAGGACTGGTGCGAAACCATGTGTTACACCAATGGCTGCTCCTATATCCAAGTTTGATGGTGTAAGCTTGACGGATCCACACAAATACCGAAGTGTTGTGGGGGCTTTACAATATCTCTTTTAGAAGACTGGATATTGCCTTCTCCGTTAATAAGGTATGTTAGTTCATGCAATGACTAACTGATATTCACTGGCCTGCTGTGAAACGCACCCTCCGGTATCTGAATAACACTGTCAATTTTGGTTTGTTTCACTCATCCTCATCCTCTGGATCTCTTCAATGCTATTCTGATGCGGATTGGGCAGGTTGCCCTGATAATCGACGGTCGACAAGTGGTTTTTGCATCTACTTGGCTCCAATCTTATTTCATGGAATTGCAAAAAGCAACATACTGTGTCTCGATCCAGTAGCAAGTCCGAATATCGTGGCCTTGCAAACGCAACAACAGAAGTTTCATGGCTTCAAACAATGTTTTTTGAGTTTGGTGTATATCTACCCTCATCTCTTATCCTATGGTGTGATAACATTGGAGCCACTTATCTCATTGCCAACCCAATCTTTCATGCTCAAACTAGGCATGTTGAAATTGATGATCACTTTTTTCGTGATAAGGTTGCGAGAAAGAATTTTTGTGTTCTGTTTATCTCCTCGAATGATCAAATGGCGGACTTTCTCACCAAACCTTTGTCTGGACCTTGGTTTGTTTTGTTACGGTCCAAGCTTGCGGTTTAGACGAACCCGCTACACTTGAGGGGGGGTGTTACGGATAAGAAGAGTCCATAGTCTAACTATGACTATGGACTCTTATCCTCATGTGCCTACGTGCACAAGTTTTTGAACTTCAAATATTTTAACTATGTAACTACTTTGTTACCACTTGTTTTGTAATCTGAAGAACATAATATGTACAACAGAAAGTCATCTCTCTCCTTAGGTTAAGGAGAACAGAATTCTTCATGCTCTACAAGGCGTACACTTTTTTACGCCTCAAGACACAAGGCTCATGCCTCATGAGCAAGTTGCACCTCAAGTTTGTGCCTCGAGGTGTTTTTGCAATGCCTCGCCTTGAGGCGCGCCTCGAGTCTTACTCCTCAAACACCTTTGAAAACAGTTGTCTAGATACATGCAATGTCATGATCTTTGATATTTGTAGATTGTTTTATTGTTTAAGGTTTTCTGGTTTTCCATTTGTTTAGTTATCTAGTGAGAAATGGCGTTTCCTGCCACGTGGAGTGATGATGTGACCGATCCATACAATAATTTTCTGCCCCACTATGACATGTGTATTGGATTTTTATGCATGTAATAGGAGCTGCTGAAATTTTTAGGGGATTTGTTTTTGCCATGTGGCCAATGCATTTGGTGATAAAAATCTGTATATGAAGTTGGGTCATGTTGAAGTAAATGTGGAGAAGTAGGGTTTGGCAAATCAACTGGCATGTGAGAAATCCATGTTACACCAAGGTTCTAACTTTCATGCTGAGATATAAACTTCATGTTCTTTAATAAAAGGCATCTTAATATCGTAGTATTGTACTCATTAAATATTGTGATTTTTGAAGATTTATTATTTTAGAAACTTCTGAAATTTTGAAAATATAATTTGAATAATTTGACTGTGTGGATTGCATAAATGAGAACAAAGCAATGCCTATTAAAGTAGAACCTTATGAAATGTTACTTTTGGGATGGATTAGGACTTTCAGAAATCAAACTAGTGCAAATTCTAGATTGCTTCAAATCTTTGAGACTTTTCATAGGGGACTTAGGACCTTTTACAGAGCATATGTTTATGCCCAAGAAGATATTATGCCCTAAGACACTCAATTCTTATAGTAAGTGCTTCATTGTTTCACATATTATTCAAATTCCCAAGGTTCCACTTTGTTACCAGTATCAATAACATGGGAGAATATATTTGGTGTTTGTATAGTAGAAGAGTTGTGGGGTTTGCTGGACTTTGCAGGAAAAGGAGAGACTCTTGTCTCTCG
Organism: Pachysandra terminalis; assembly: GCA_031762675.1. NCBI lineage: Eukaryota > Viridiplantae > Streptophyta > Magnoliopsida > Buxales > Buxaceae > Pachysandra > Pachysandra terminalis. Next base: position 11,349 of record JAUPMG010146133.1, read on the forward strand.
TAATTCCTCATATCTTTTTCGTCATCCCTTTTTTTCTATCATCTCCTTGATAATTCTCCTACAAGCCAAACAACATATGGGTAGGTGACTTTCCTCAACAAATGGGTAGGTGACTTTCCTTTTTCTTTACTTTCTTTTCTGTTATTTCCTGCAAACTCCATTCCTGCACAACTTCCTTGGTAACCAAATGGAGCCAAAGTGTGTCCAAGTATTAAGCTGTAATGAGACAATTGTATAAGAAGTGCTTATAAGGATGATAACTTTGAAGTTTGGAAGGATTTGGTTCTTCTAGCACATGGTCCTGCATTCGAGCATGAGTCAGATCTTAGTTGACTATGATATGTTATCATCATCAGCATCATCATATGCCTTATCCCAACTAGTTGGGGTCGGCAACAAGAATCATGCTCCTCCATCTCAATCTGTCAAAAACCATATCTTCAGTCAAATTACGTGTTTGCAAATCCTTTTTAATTGGCTCCAAGGTTTTCAGTCAATCCTTTTTGATTGACTCCATCCAAGTTGACTATGATATGTGGTGCCTATAAAAGAATTAGAAATGGTAGTGACTCAATCTTTTAGTAAGATACTTGTTGTATCAATATTCATTTCAATCCATCTATTTAGTTGCAAAAAGGATTTAGTTTTTTCACATTATTTGATGGATCATGATGGAATTCTAGCTATATGACTATGGATAAAGGAGAAAACTGACAAAAAATCTTTTACTAAATTAATTTGTGGTGAAATTGTAATTCATTTCTTTGTTCTTTTAGAGAAGGAAATGTCCTCATTGGTTAGTGCAAAATAAAATTACATTCTTTTCTGTGCACTCTTTTAGGGTGCTGCCTGTTAATCAACTTTGGAACCGTGAAGATCCTCATGGATTATCAATCTATGTTTTATGGACCATTTGATTGAGAGGATTATCATGTCAGACATGCATCAGATTCCAACACTCCACAAATTCTTTTGCCACTGGATTTCTTTCTATTTATATTTTATTTTTTCTTATTCTTTTTGTATGGAAAATATCAGTCGGTACTAAGTTTGGGGCCTACCTTTTTTGTTTAAGTGGCAAATGTAACATTGTTAGGATCATTAATACCTTGTACATCTGTATATGATATGTTGTATAAGATTTCATGTGTATAGTGCTAATGATAATAATATTTTACACGAGTTTATGATTTGTTCAAATCTCGTAACTTTATATTTTATGTTGTAATGTATTTTTAATTTAATTTATATGTGTGTCCATGTGTGTATTATGATATGGATTTATATGTGTCCCAGAATCCGTGTTTTCCTGGACATGCCGATACATTTCATATTCTGATATTCATGTGTCAATGTCCATGCAACACTGGCTGTGAATACCTGCTTGTAATTCAGAGTTAAATGTCTGTGATGTAGGAAATGCGAAACAGAAAAAGTAGTAAAAGAACATTATAACCCGTCACGAGTAGCTAATTTAAAAGTCTGAAAAGGATGGAATCCAGTATTACTTCCAAAATTCACGGATTGCAGCAGGTTTCTTCTTTGGTTCTTTACATTTGTTAGTTTTAGATATTAGTAAAGGAATCATTAAGGACAACTTGTTTCTTCTTTTCATTATTTACATTATTAAGCAATCTGGTGGTGCATGTTTCATTTATGTTTTTTTTCCATCATTGACATTGTAGTCAATTTGGTGGTGCTTCTTTATTTTCTGAATAATTTACTGCAGTTTATCTATAATATATTTTCTAAAATTGGTTGTAGTGACAGGCAGGTTCTGAGGAGGTTATAGAAGCTGCTCAGTTTATGCAGATTTATTGAAGCCGGGAAGTAGGTCAATCATATATGACTTCTGTCGGCACAACCCTAATTGCGATGGCTCATGCCCTTTGGCTGATGAGTAAAACCAGACCCCAAGTGGTATTATTTCTATCCTTATAACTTTTGTCCCTTTTACTATGATTGCAGTTAGGACTGGAAATTACTTTGGAAGTTATTCAGATTTTTTCAAGTTTAATATGGCAACCCATTTCCTTTCAGATTCTGTGCAATGGCCCTGGAACATGTATTCTTCTCTGTCTAGCTGCATTCTTTTTAAAGGTTAAGGCAGATTCCTTGCTCTAGTTTAGATCTCTTAATTTTAATTCATGAAAGTGTACAGGAAGACTTCAGGATGATTTTTATGTTGGAATTGGGGCTAATCTTTCAACTTGTTTGGCTATACTTGCAGGTGGCTGGAATTAGTTGGTCATCCATCTTTTACGTTGAAAGTATCGCAAGAGTGAGGAAACTTTCATTAAGTGGCTTGCTTCTTTACAAGTTACGGATAGCTGATCAGTTTTAGGTGCAATGGCCACAACTAAAAACAAAATATCCCCGAGCTCACTACGTCGGTTGTCTCATGTAGTTGAATCTTTTCTGCTGTTGCCATAGGTACTTATTCCACCTTCCTCATTTCGTAGTCTAATTTTGCATCTTCACACTCTAGATTAATGAGCCTTTTCTCCTGTCCAATTACTGTTTAGTTGATCATGTTTGCATTTTTTTTCGTGTGAAAACCTTCATAGGGAAGGGACCTGTTTCTTCTTGTGGTAGTTCACCCAGCAGTTTCAAAGCTAGCACAAGTGAGCTAGACCAAAGTAATAATAGTGATATTATTTGACATGAGCGTTGAAGTAAAAAGGTGTTAATTGTATAGATTATAGAAACCCTAATTGCATAGGGAACTGTCTTTTCTTGTGGTAGTTGAACTAGCAGTCTCAAGATTAACTCAAGTGAGTCTGACCAAAGTAACAATAGTACTATTGTTTGTTATGAGTCTTGAAGCAAGACTGTTTACAGGATTTATTAATATCGATAATGACAAAAAAGCCAAATCATTGATTTTCTGATACCCTCAATGCAGTGTAAGCTGTGTATTTTTTGTAATCTCGATATTTGTGTTAGATAACATGAAAATATTTGAGTTATGGAGAGATACCTTGGAAACAAAAGGTTTTAAGTTAAGTTGAATCAAGTCCGATTATCTCGAATGAAATTTTAGCACAAATAATAGTAGAGGTACAGCAATATTTAGAATTTAGAATCAAGAGATTCCTAAAAAGTAATTTACGTTATCTTGGACCAATTATCTGTAAAGAGGGGGATATTGACGAGGATATTGCACATCGAATTAGTTCGGCTCAAACTAAAAGGTAAATTTTACCGGACACCTATTTGGCCTGCTATGATATATATATCAGAATATTGAGCAACAAAAGAAGCAACCTATGCATAGGATGAGAGTTGTTGAGATGGATGTATGGGAAATCTATTAAGGATATGGTAAGGAGTGAACATATCCAAGAGTGTCAAAGTTGTTTCCTAAATAGGAGACGAGACAAAGTAGTTTGAGATCGTTTGTACATGTAAAGTGAAGACCTAGGGAAGCAGCTATGAGAACCCGTGTTGAGTACTCGTTGAAGGATCTAAAAGAGCAAGGGGAAGACAAAAAAACTTGGATGGAGTCAGTCAGAAAGGCTTTTATGGTTTTTGACATATTGGGATGGAGGAACAGAATTTTATGGTTTCTATTAACAACTTAACATGGCTATAAAGCCGGGGCTTTCAATCGATTGAAAGGTGAATTTTTTTTCCTAGTTTTGGGTTTCTTCTCTTAGCTCTGCAATTGAAGAGAACCCTAATCTTTCTTCTTCTCCAATCCACTTCGACGGTGGTGGCGTGGTCGGCGGCCATCCGACTGCGATGGCATGTTCGGCAGCCATCCGATGGCGGCATCAACTCCAATCCGATCGTCCCCATCCTCCCGTAAGCCCCCTTATTCCATTCTTCTTCTTCCATCCTTCCTTCTTCTTCCCCAAGCTCTTATTCTTTTTTTTTTTTTTCTTTTCAGTTCATCAAATCTCCATCAGCTGCTGCGGCAATGTAAGCCCCCTTATTCCATTCTTCTTCCTCCATCCTTCCTTCTTCTTCCCCAAGCTCTTATTCTTTTTTTTTTTTTCTTTTCAGTTCATCAAATCTCCATCAGCTGCTGCGGCAGTAGCTCCACCTTCTGTCTCCTGCCTCTCGTCTCGCCCTCTCTCCTCTGCTGCTGCGTACACAGCAGCAATAGCTCCACCTTCTTTCTCCTTCCTCTCGTCTCGCCCTCTCTCCTCTGCTGCTGCGTACACAGCAGCAGGAGCAGCAGCAGAACATCCCTCCCTTTATCGCACCATCATCTGTTTAAGCCTTCCTTCTTCTACCCAGAAAACCTGCAGCCCTTCTTCCTCCATCGTAACCGTTAACCACCTGTAACTCACCTCTTCTCAGCCTCAGCTGCGCCTTCACCGCAACACCACTGCCTTCCACCCTTCCCTCTCTGCTCTCTTCTCAACCCAACCGAACCTGAACCCATCCCCACTTCTTCTTCAACACAGCAATAACACTCAACCCCCTTTCCTTCCTTCTCCCCCACTTCGTATCCTTTCCATCCTCTGTTTCTATACTCTCTTTCAACGCAAAACCACCCTCATCAAATCTCTCTCTAATCTCCTGCTGCTGCTTTGATAACAGCAGCAGCAATCAAACCCGAACCCAACCAAGCTCACAACCTGTCCTCCTCCATTGCAGTTCTGAGCACCACCTGAACCCTTCATTCTCTCGGCAGTTCTCTCTCTTTCTCTCTGTTTTCAATATCAGCAACCACCCAATCTGCAAATCTGAACACCACCTCATTCAACCCAGATTCATCACAGTTCATAAGGCAGGCCATCCTCAAGCTTAGCCCCGAAAGCTTCAAGCGGAGAGCTGAACTGTTAGATTTGTTTCAACTTTGCTACAGGTATTTCTCTTTTATTTTTGTCCTGTATCATTCCATTGTGATTATTATGAGATGTTGCTCTAAACATGTTATGAACAATTTTTTCTGATGAATCTGATTTAATCCATGATTATTGTAATCCCTATTTAGATTGGTTTTTTTTGATGAATTTCTAGGTCTATTATGTTATTAATCCACGATTATTGTAATCTCTATTTAGATGGATTTTTTTGATGAATTTCTAGGTCTATTATGCTGTGGGAATTTTTTTCTTCTTTATTAATTTGTGCATTTAATAAACTTAGATAATCTAATTTTCCGTGAAATTTTTTGTTTATTTTGTTTAGTTTTTGTTATTAGTTTAGAAGGATTAGGTTAATTTCATTTTAGTGTTCTTAGTTTTTAGGGACTTGGGACATAGATTTTAATATTGATGTTAGGACATTTTCTTTATATGTATATTTTTTTATTATTTTAGGTATTTCTAGATTTTTAGTATTTTAGGTTATTTTAGGGTTTTAATCCATTTAGATGCATTTTCTTTCATTTTTAGGATTTAGTAAGGATTTTGATGCATTTAGGATTTTAGAGATTTTTATGGTTTTAGAATTGTTTTTAGTATTTTATCATTTTAAACCCATTTTAAGATTTTGTCACATCCTAAATCTGGAAATCTCAATGGAGTCTCCAAATTTAAGTTGTAACTCACACCCCATATTCCTGTGGGAGTGGAAAGCAATAATCAAAACATAAGCGAAAGTGAATTAAATTGTTCTATTAAATACTTAAGTAAAAATTACAAATCTGGTCTTTATTACAGCAAATTGAATGAAGTCTACATCTAATTCCAATACATAAGCCCTATCAACTAATCCTTGAGTTTTAATCCCTTTTTCTAAAGCTTTCTCTTCGTATGTTAGCCTTCAATCCTGAAAAATATAAATCAACAGACATTAACTGGAAAGCCCGGATGAGAAATCCTTCAATGCAAGGTATTTACTCATATCCCAATGTTACGAGATACAAACAACGAGATAGAAAATATTAGTATAATCTGTAAAATATATGAATAATGATGATTATGAACAACAATCAAACAATATGTTATTCTCTCCTAATCTCACAATGGTATATGAAACACTAGTCAATATCAAGAGTCCAAACCTATTTCTATATGCAAATCAGATCAAGTGTATCATACACAAGATGCTCACAATAATATCAACAAACAATATGTGATGCAAGGGTGCTGTTAAGTTTGCTAATATAGTAAGGTCCCATATGATCGATCCTTTCTTGAGCAAGATGTCTTCTCGAACCATCCCCCTCATAGAGAGCCATTCTCAAAGATAAGATCTTCCATGTGCACATCATGGTTTTAAGGGGCTTCGACCTAGATGGCACAATTCCTCCACTTATTTGTAATCAATGGCAAATATTTAAGGTTTTACAAATGTGAACTATCCTCAAGGAATCATACAAATTAAACAACCAACAGAGGGGTATCATGATTCAGTTATTGAGCATCACATTGTGAACTTTCCCTCACCTATCATCTTTCCACAAGTCTTTTGGGATCATTACACAGAACATATCCCTCAAATTGGGAGAAAACAATATAGTCAATCCATAGGACAACAATGGTTAATAATAAGTCAAATAGTCTCGTGTAATCTAATCCCATGGGTAGTATAGGGTTTTTGACAAAGCCATCACAAGAAAGTAGTCCATAATGCAACTCATAGATCCAGGTCCTTTAATTATCGCAAACAATGATTCATAGGCATATATTAAAAACAAAAAACACATGAACACAATATCATGATTCTACTTGATAGGGGATACCAGTCCATAATATCACATATTGAATAAGGATACTCCTATAGGCATAACAAACATGATATGGTCAATATAATAAGGCATAGGCATTAGTAATGAAGCATATATGATATTTTTAGGTAGTTCTATGAAATAGGGCATTAGGTATCACAAAATCACACACATGGATATAATTAATACATATCAAGTTATTAAGTCAATTTATGTACCTAGATAAACACATAAAGAGAGAATGGGACTATTAGACAGGGTTGTCTTGGTTCCTCAAGTTTCTCAAACTATCACAGTTCTAAGCTAAGGTCTCAGTTGACTATATCTTTGGTTTGAAGGGTCATATTTTGGTAGACATGTTTTCAGAGTCTATAAACATGGTAGATCATCTAGGTTAGGTGTATTACAGGTGCTCAAAGTCTCAGAACTGGAAAAGGGTGTCATTGGGCTCTCGGTGAGGTGCTCAGCGTGTCGAAAATGGAAAAGTGGTGCTAAACATTACAAGGCTTTGGGAATTGGTCCAAGGGGGTCTCATTAGGTCAGAACTGGTCCTAACTCTTATCGCAAAAGTTGGCTCGGCGTGCTCTCGGCGCATCGAGTGGGGTCGCCGAATCCCAAACTGGGTTATTTTGGGTTGGGATTTTTCCCAGAGATCATCTACAACATATGGATGCTTCAAAATTAACCTTTTAAGTCTTTGGATTGGGTCTATGCTAAGGTCCATGGTTTTCTTGGGCTTCAAGTCTATAATTTTTGGGTTTTGGTCGTCTTAGATGTTCATGCCTATATACAGAGAATTTGTTAGCAATATTTTAGGATTTTATTAATATAATTATGGGGAAAGGGTTAGCACAATCAACATGAACTTTCTCCATGGTCATAACATTAAAATAAAAGTAAATACACAAGACGATTGAAAGAAAACTCACATTTTTGCTGTAGAATTCTCCTAGGGTTGCTTATTCTTCTTCCTTGAAGACTTTTTGGGTTTATTCTCTTACTCTAGAGGTTCTCCACAAAATTGGATGTTTTTGTGTGTTTTAATTCACTTAGGTACTTCCCTTTCTATAGATTTTTAGAGACAAAAGAGTGTGTTTTAGAAACTGCTGTTTTTGAGAGATTTGGGTTTCTATTCTCTTTTAGGAATTTAAATTCTAAATTACTAATTAAGTTGTGTAAGGCTTCTAGAGTGTTCTCATTGTTCCTTTTATGTTGTCTTAAGCTCCATGTAATCCATTAACTTTCTATTTAGTTTGATCTTACTAAAATCCTCTAGTTTCTATTTTACTGTTTTAAGCCTCGTCAACAAGTCAAGTTTGTTGACCAAGTCAAACTGTTGACATGTCCAGTTTTAGTTAAATAAGGGGATTTCGAAATTAGCTATTTATATCAAGGTTTTTAAGTTTAATTTAATTATTGGTTAATATTGTTAATTTTATTTGTTTATGATTTAAGGGTTTTTAACCAAATTACTATTTTACCCTTTGGTTTCATATTAGTTGTTTTAGGATTTTTTTTTTCAGGTTCTTACAGTTTACCCTCCTTAAAGAAATTTCATCATCGAAATAAATCTAGGTGATCTATTAAGTTAGGTTTCTAATTTAATGATCAAGTGTTCTTATTTGAAACCGAAAACATGTAAATTTTAAATTTCTAGGTACACAAGGTTGAGTTAATTCGGAATTTCATGGAACAACACAAGTAAGCATTACATTAAAGGAAAATACCAATCCACAACTTGTCCATTACACTACAAGAAGGAAAACGAGAACATACTATAAACATTATATCTGAAAATAAATAAAACGTCTGAAACAACATCTAATACATCTTAAGACAACATATCTAAGATAAAGCACCTAAAAACAACAACATCTAAGATATCTAAAGATAGTCCTCAGAAGGAGAAGGTGGCGGTGGTGGCATGATGGCTAGAGGTGGAATAGCATTGCTGGTCTTGCCACAACCGAAAAAGTTTTGGAAAAACTGAAAAGTTTTGTCCACGCTCTTTCGGAGCTTGGGCATTTCCTCTCGGTTCTTCCTCAGCTCTTCCCAGTTCTTACCGAGTCAGTGGTGATGTCCATCCTAGTCCAGACATTCGCACGCTCAAGAGCTGCTGGACGAGCATCCGTATCCATGTTCCTTCGGGTGTAGTGGTGCCTGGGGGAACCTGGTGGTGCTGCAGAGATGGAGGCTCTGGGGTCGACAGATGGAGCTCTAGGGGGCTGCTCCTCGTACACTTGCTTGGGTTGTTCTTCATACTCATGCTCGGGCTGCTCTTCATTCTCTTGCTCGGTCTGATATTGTTGCTGCTGCTACGCCGTTGGGTATCTGGGGAGTCCCATCAAGCTAAGTTGTGTTTGACTGAAGGGGTTGACGGTCTTTAGGTTCTTGGGGCGTTTGAAGACAAATTTCCAGTGCTTGGTTACCGCGCACATGAGACAAGGGAAAGGTAAATTACCCTTCTGGGAGCCACGGACGAGGCGGATGATGTGATTAATGACAAGAGATGGAAGACAGTTTTTGGCCTATGGCCACCATGTTAAGGACTTGGGCCATAACGGGAGTAAGTTCAAAGGTGTTCCCGGTCTTGGGGTAGACGTTCCTTAAGAAGATGGAGTGAAGGATTCGGTAGAATGGAAGGAGTTTGGTGGCAGTAAGGGATCAGAGTTATCCCTATTCCAACCTACATCTCTACCACACTAGGCTTGGGTCATTGCGGGCCTATCTGTAAGTTCCAACTCTGGGATGACACTAAGGTTATTGTTCATTGGGACTTTCATAAGCTCGGAGACTAGTTGGAGGTTGAAGACATGTTCTTTCTCTAAGATGGTGAAAGTGATGGTCATGGCCTCAGTATTGGTGTCGGTTATGTTATCGTACATGCCTTGGGTTATGGACTCGTAAGCCTCACCACCCCAAGTCATGATGGGTTCCCAATCTATGGCTCTAAGGATTTCTTGGATCCTATAGGCTGCAACATGTGTGTCTATGGTTTGCCTTTCTAGGATTAAATGCTTATTGAGATATTGGCTAGGTTCTCCTTGAGGTTGGGGTTCAGTGTGGGGTGGTGACTCTATATCTTCTTCTTCATAGGGATCGGGAGATGGAGGTCTCCTAGATGTAGAAGCTCTAGTTGTCTTGGTTTTCTTGGATGATGTTTGGGTTTTCTTATCTCAAGGCATGATGTTAGGGTCTAGGTTTAAGGAATGGTAAATCTAGTTTTTGGAGATTTCTAGGGTTTTAGGCTAAACTTGAAACGAGAAGAGGGAAAAGTATTACCCAACTTGGATTGAGCTTGGATGGAGTTGAATCTCCTTGGAAATGCTTGGAAGAGTCTTGAGAGAGGTTTTTCGAAGAAGAGGAATGAAAAATTAGGTTTTTAGGGCTAAAAATATGTATTTATAGGGTCTTGGTTGCGGTTCGGCGTGCTGAGGGTTCGCCGAACTCCAAATTAAGTTAAATTTTTTTTTTTAATTTTATAAATAATAAACAATAAGAATTCATAATGTCACAACAATCCATCCAAAAATAAAATTTTAATATCAAGTGAACTCTTAGATTCACTTGAATTTGGGTCTTGGTCTGGCATGAATAGTAACTTTCCAGACTAAGGTCCAATTAACATCTTGGTGTGTTTATATGAAGTTTTATATTTTTACTAGTAGTTATGGTATCTTTATAGGTCATCTACAACCTAGGGATGCTTTGAAATTAACCCTTAAGTCTTTGGATTGGGTCTATGCTAAGGTCCATGGGTTTCTTGGGCTCCTAGTCTATAATTTATGGGTTTTGGTCATCTTACATGTTCATGCCTATATACAGAGAATTGGTTTGCAATATTTTAGGGTTTTATTAATATAATCATGGGGAAAGGGTTAGCACAATCAGCATGAACTTTTCCCATGGTCATAACAAGACATTGAAAGAAAATTCACCTTGTTGCTGTAGAATTCTCCTAGGGTTGTTTCTTCTTTTTCCTTGAGGATTTTCTGGGTTTATTCTCTTATTCTCGAGGTTCTCCAGGAAATTGGATGTTTTTGTGTGTTTTAATTCACTTAGTTACTTCCTTTATTATAGATTTTTAGAGACAAAAGAATGTTTTAGAAACTGCTGTTTTTGGGAGATCTGGGTTTCTATTCTCTTTTAGGAATTCAAATTCTAAGTTACTAATTAAGTTGTGTAAGGCTTTTAGAGGGTTCTCATTGTTCCTTTTAGGTTGTCTTAAGCTCTAAGTAATCCATTAACCTTCTATTTTGTTTGATCTTACTAAAATCCTCTAGTTTTTATTTCACTGTTTTAAGCCTAGTCAGCAAGTCGAGATTGCTGACCAAGTCAAACTGTTGACCTGTCCAGTTTTAGTTAAATAAGAAGATTTCGAAATTAGCTATTATATGAAGGTTTTTAAGTTTAATTTAATTATTGGTTAATATTGTTAATTTATTAGTTTATGATTTAAGGGTTTTTAACAAAATTACTATTTTACCCTTTGGTTTCAAATTAGTTGTTTTAGGATTTTTTTTCAGGTTCTTATAGATTTTTCTAGACCCCGCTTGACCCCGGGGTGGTCACATAAGGTTGACCTAGTTTTGACAATATGTCGATGTTTTCAATCGGCCGAGCTATTCTGCTTATGGGTGTGAGGGTATGACACACGATGATTAATTCCATAATCATTTAAAATGTGTGAATAGATCTATACTCGTCGTCTCAATCTCTATGAATTTTTTTAATTTTGCTACCAGGCTGTAATTCGTGATGGCATTTGAACTTTCAAAAAATATCAAGAACATCACTCGTGAAATAATGGATAAATCCATGTAAATTTACTAAAATCATTTACAAAGTCAACATAATATGGAAACCCTTCAGTAGCAATAACATTAAAGGGTCTCCAAACATTTGAATAAATCAATTCTAAAGAAAATTTAGAACGATTTTGTGAACAACATAATGGTAGTTTATGACTCTTTCCAAGTTGGCAAAAAGAAACATTTGAATTATTATTTAAGTTAACAGGTAGGCGATTATTATTGATGATATGTCGAATTGTTCTTGATGATGCAGGATGTCCAAGAAGACTTCCATGTGTGTAGATGTTCTTTCACCAATCGAAGCATAGCTTCCGGAAGAAGCTTATGTAGTAGATGAAAGATGATACAATCTATCTTAATTAGCGCTCGATCCTTAATCAAACTTATCAAACTCAAAAATAACATCATTATCTGGAGTAAACTACTGAATTGACAAAATATTCTTTGCAATTTTTGAAACTAGAAGCATATTGTTCAATTTGAATGAGATAGTAGAGATCAAACAATAGATTTGTCAATATGAGAAATAGACAAATCTGTACCATTGCCAATTTTTATCATGTCCTACCCATAATAATCAGAACGAATAAATAGATTCTTAAGGTCTGCAATGAGGTGTTTGCTTCAAAAATCTATCATTTGTTCAATGGGAGTGAGGGCTTTTATAGCTAAATTCCTTGGAAAAGGTCCAAGTGACAAGTGTCAATCATCGAGGGTCGGACATGGTAATATGTTTTCACGTGTTGTTGCCCATACGTCGACTGTCACTTGTCACCTCATACAAGTGTGCAAGCAATCTTTGCTTGTGCTCAATTCCTTTGATGTGACATTGCCCATGTGGGTTAGGTCAACTGTCGAGTAACCGTCATGGGTTGGACGAGACGTCTCTCTGGGCCACCATTCCTTTAGGTATTTCGATATCCTCCCCTATTATCCAAGTGATTTAAGAGACCGGGATGTTGTTCCCATCCAATTGATTTAAGAGATCGGGATGTTGGTCCCAAGTGAGGTTCTCCAGGGAAAAACTCCCTGGGTTAAGTGATTGTGACACGACTGCGACTATAGTGCTTCATAACATCGAGTTAAGTCATTATTCGATGTTGTATCACAACTCGGCTTGCGATCTCGGGTGCTCTTACACTTCAAATATTTTCAACCATGAAACAACCCCTTTCACTTGGGACTTGGGTTATAAGACAAAGTCTATGTTGGTGGAGTAGTGTTATCAGTTCTTGGATAACTTCTCAATACATGGGGGCTTCCAATGTGACAATTGTATGATGTGAACTTTGACACAAAGGTCAGGTTTGGATCATCAGTCTAATGACGAATTGCCCATCTTGGGTTGGGTTAGGCCGCTGCAGTGCCTTAGAAAGTAGTCAAAATCACTTAGTGCCTGTGTGGAATCACAAGGTTATCACACATGGTCAATATCAATGTGGGATCATAAAGTCGCCTTAGGATTTCAGAATATGATCATAGGGCTGCTATCGAATTTTGGGATTGGACTGTAAAGTCCTTACCCGTTCTCGGGATAAGATTATAAAGTCGTAATCCTATCTCAGGATCAGATCATAAAATGTCTTACTCTATCTCGGATTAAGATCTCAATGTCTCTATCCGGTGTTAGGATTAGATCATAAAGTCTATTCGAATTTGGAGTAGGATCACATTGTCTTTATCCAGTGTTGGGATTAGATCATTAAGTCTCTTCGAACTCGGAGTAGGATCACAATGTCTCTATCCGGTGTTGGGATTAGATCCTTAAGTCTATCCGTCTTTAGTGATGTGACTTCGAGTTTGATCCCTGCAAGGAAATACTCTCGAGGTTGCCATGCCCTTCGAGTCTGTGCACATCTTGCTGAAGACATGTCTCGAGGAGACTTCGAGGTAGGGTATGAAGTGTAATATTGGGGGCAAGTGCTAGGTGGGCCTTATGTTATTGGTTCAATTTGAATTTTCAAATTGAGAGGTCATCAG
>JAUPMG010146134.1:0-11131 GCA_031762675.1 Pachysandra terminalis
TGCTTCAACATCCTCCAAATCTACCTCATGACTATCTCCATCACCATCTACATAGGTGCATGATCTGAAATAAGACAACTTTGGTCAGTTGCTCATCAACTGAATGGATGACCTTTGTTCTCCATCTTATAGATAATAGAAGTTTTTGATAAACAACAAAAACATACAGGTCCAAATCTATAAGGGCAAGGAAACATTGCCACTCAAAAGGTCTGGAAAAGAGACCCATTTTAAGCATAAAAATTCATTCAATCAAAAGATTCCAAAAAAATTTCAGGACATACTCATTGATTGTTTGTTATAATTTCGGTGTCCTGAAGTGTCAGTATATTCAATTTATGATTGCTTCTTGGAACTAAGGTTTTTTCTAGATGTGACACAATGAGATACAATGCTCTATGCTATTAATAAGTTTGCAATATACAAATTAGACCCTAGTGCTTAGCTACTGTAGATAAAAATCATATTTGATAAAGAAAAAGAAAAGGATGGTCCCTTAAATGAAAGCTTTGAGTCCACACGTATTTTTACTGATTAGGTAACTTGAATCAAATAGGACATTGTTACAGATGGGCCACTTTGCACATAGAGAGACATATGCCGAAACAAATAACTCAGTTCACAAGGAGAATATAGAAACTACATAATTTAATCCATCTAAGGAGTTGAATAGCAAGTGATATTTATGGAGGATGTAAAAAAAATCAAATAAAAATAGCGATTTTAAAACGGTTGATAGACCAAGAAAAACTAGTTTTACCATGACAATAATTTATATAACATAATGGCAAGGCATGCTCATAAACATGTTGATCGAATATAAAAAAACCAAGATAAGGATGGAAATAGCCACTGCATCATAAGTTTTAATTGTGAATGAATGGCATTCACAATTCTATATGAAGCCTGCTTGGGTACACATTGATAAGAGATTCGATTAATATTCTATTTGCTGGGTTAACAGGAGTAATACTCTGTTGGAAAAGAGCAAAACAACTTTTTCCTAGCATACTCGGGGAGTGTATGGCATTGCTCTTTTGGGCTCTAGAAGTGATTCTTATGCCTAGAAGCGCTTTAACCACACACATTAGCATTTAGTAAACACGTCTGAGAAGTAATTCCAAATGAAGTGCTTCACTGAAACGTTGATTCCATTAAAGCTGACTCCTTGCTTCTACAAATTGCTTTTGCTAGAATTAGATTAGTCACTCGAGTAACATTTTTACTAAGACTATTTCATCTTCATATGAATTTAAAATACCCATTTGGCTCATTCTTATCTTCTAGACCTAAAAGCACTCTTTATATAGAAATTTACCAAACGCTATCTTTTCATCTGAAGCAGTTTTTACAAAGCGCTTCATTAAAGTCAATTATGAAGGAATCGCTTCTCCTTTTAGGAATCAATGCCAAACATGGCCTCAATCTCTGGTCCAAAAAGCTCCACCGAGAAGTACCAGATTCTTTATATCCTATGTTGACTTACTCCAGTCCATTAAAGAAGGATCAATTTTCTTTCATCTACTTGGATGCCGAGATTTACTAAAGAAACGGGGAAAAAAGATACAACATAGAACATAAAGGTCTGAATGAAGGTTTCTACCTGATATCAAACTTATAAACTTCATAGGGGTCATCTCTGTCAAGTGCTTTCAGAAGGTTTTTGCATCGAGTACAAGTGATATCGGAAGAACTCAATACACCAGAGACTGAATAACTGGCCTCAGAAACTGTTGTTAGTTCAGACAATGCAGTTTCTTGAAGACTTTCTGCAACAGACTTAATCTGGAACAAGAAATTTAATAAGAAAATTGAACATCATCAAGAAAATTCTTAAGCCTTGATAAAACTCTATTCAACTAAATAATCTGAGATGCCATTCAACGTCTACATCAACGAATAATTTAGCAAAAAGTGGTCTGCTTTATATTCACTTCTGTGAATATTTCCATCTGTTAAGACGAGCTACTAAATACTTGCAAGAAAGATAACTGAGAGAGAACTAAAACAAGAAATATCAGTTATTAGGCCTCACTGAGACAGCTGGCATTGGCATACAAGTCAGTATTTGGCATGTGAAGCAATGGTTATACTAAGGGGGAGTTTGGCGGGGATTTGGGATCCAACCCTAAAATCTGTTCCAAACACTTGTTACAAGATTCCAGAATCGGATTCTATCAGAATCCAAAATCTGTAATCCCCACCAAACGCCCCCTAAATATAATTCCCATAATCATTGGAGTCAGAATTGGATAAAACTTACCTTTCCTTCTCTAAGAGGCACAATGTCTCCAGTCAGAGCAACCCGGGCCGGTAACTGCAGTATGCAAGTCAATGAGCTTTGAGATTGAACCATTGAATCAAGTATAGTTGCTCAAGTAACAAACTCAATGTTTATGTTCTGATGTGAAAGCATGCTACAATTACCAATATTACAACGTTAAAGAATGGATTAAACTCAGAGTAGTTAAGGGTGTACATTTGGGCCGTGCGTGCCGGTCCGACACGATTTTTTCCATGCCATGTCGTGCCTAATTCTCGGGCCCCAGGCCCGGCACGGCATATGGAACGATTATTATCAGGTCGTGCCGTGCCGCGGCAGGCCGGGCTTCGTGCTTTGCCCGTATTTTGGGGAAATTTTGAATCGTACTCGTGATGGGCTTTGCCGTGCCACAGGTCTGGGAACCCAGACCTAGCACAGCACGATACCTGTCGTGCCGTGCCGGGCCCAGGCACACGAACAGCATGCCGGGCCAGCTCAGGCATGCACGGCGCGGCGCAGCCTGGCCCGCATGTACATCCCTAATAGTGCAAATCCAATCAAGTACTAACCTTTTGTATAGATTTCAACAAGTTTGCAAGTGGACCTGGGATGGGATTGGTAATGGATAGAGATGCACGCTCATCAATAGTAATATTCTGCAAGAGGAAAAAATAATATTAAATAAACAAAAGAAAATATCAGGTAAGTCAATTAAATAAAATTCTGTATTTAAAAGTTTCAACCTCTACAAGTCCCGCATCGTAAAAACATAAACTAGTACTCTTTACGAGTCATTCTATGAATAAATAATGAGAGTTGAATGGACCTCATCATTGATAGTCTTAAGAATTACAAAATGACATGTAAAGATGAACATGCCAGGAGATTGGCAATCTTAGCAACATGATCATTGTCAGATACACTAATTCATCTGCAGCCGAAAGGCCTATCCTAATAACAAAGACAGAATTAAGAGTTCCATTCTGACTCATCCGAGGATACCTATAAGTTACTAAGCTACTGTTAGACAATAATGAATTTAAGAAACCATATGGCTAGGAAACTCCGTTCCTTGTGTAGAGAGAAGAAGATTGGTCGATATTACTTGTTCAAAGGAACCTTTAAAGCTACATAAGCAGCTACACTTCAGCTGATCAATGTTAGAATCATAGAAAGGCTATTGACATAAAGAAGAAACTCCTTCCATTTGTTGACAAACAAGACAAATCTAAGATAACCGATAAAAGGAAAAGAATTTTTTTTTTAATCAACCAAAATTATACAAGCTATACTTATCATATAACAGATAGATCCAAGTGCCTTTTTTATTATTACTGTTGATTGGGATCGAGCTATAATAACAACCACAGTAAAACGAAGATCAAAACAATGCACACAGATATATATGGTTCGGCCAATCATACGTCCACGGTAGCGAAGAAGTTTCCACTATGTCAAAAACGAATTAGGGTTACAACTTATACTCCTATCCGATATATAGGCAAACCCCCAATATACCCTTACCGTACTGCGCGGGGCCGGGGCCGGGGCGGGGGCGGGGGGGATCCACTTCGCTCCGCCACTTGGGACCCCTCAGGTCCCTCCCCCTTGGATCTAGAGACTAGTGAATATGAGCCTCTCACTATCTCTAATAATTACTATCAAAGTTACTCAACTGAATATTACATTACCAATGAGACAATGGTCGAGAACAAAGAATTTAATTTAATTTTTTTTTTTTTATAGAAAAACCATGCAGTGGAGAATGGGGTTGGGTAAAGGCACCAAACGGAATCTTATATCAATAAAAAGATATAAATTTCACCGGGAGGGGATAAGACCAATTTAGGCAGAACTGTACATATACATGAGAAGCTCAAAAGGTTAACAAACAACCCAAGGACAGATCAAGATCAAATAAAATTAATTCAACACAGTATTTGTATCAATCAAAGGGTAGCTAAACAAAATGAAATTATTATATAATGAGATTACATACCAGGTTGTGCAATTCCTTTTCAGGTACCCAAATGTACGGCCTCTTCTTCTTGAATAAATAGTTAACTTTTGAACTGTAAATGTTCTCCTTGCTACCACTAGCAAAAAGGGTAAAAACAAACAAACCCCATCACTCAGTACCCGTTGAGGTTTACTTAACCAAAGAATCTATCCAAAGTCATGGTATTTGAAGGGGAAAAAAAAAGTTGTTTTTTATGTTTCAGTTCAAAGCATACCTTCCTTTGGCATCGGCTTTGATGGTATTAAGTACGGCTTCCCAATTAGATGCTAAGATATTCTGTAAAATTTCGAAACCAATATTAACTACTCACAAGCCACAAGGAGAGAGCGAGCGAGCGAGGGAGAGAGAGAGAGAGAGAGAGAGAGAGAGAGATAGACCTTGGATTTCTCTGCAAATGTTAAGATGAGTTGCTTGTTACCCTTCATCTCTCCTGTGATTTGCAGCCAAGCACATTAGCTGCTCGAAGAAATGTTTCACTGAAAGTGAGGAATTGTCCAACAACAAAACTGCGGGAGAAGGGGAGCTTTCAAGGGTTTGGGCCTTTCGTGAAGTTTAATACTTGTCACGTTCCACCATCACCCAAGGAGTTATGAAATTTTCATAATTATCCAATAAAACAACGTCACGTGGAACTGGAGCCCAAGAACTCTTAAAACCCTGATCGTGTCTTTTGTCCAGGATTTTTTCTAACGTTTTTTTTCTTTTTTTTTTAAACTTTTTATATGTTTTCGTTACTTCAGATTTGGAAAACCGAACTATCTCATGGATTGGATAGTCATGAGATTTCAATGACTTTGCAGGTCTTCTTAACAAATTAATTGGTTAAACCCAAAATTTGAGCCTTTTACTGCAATAGGTCATAGCTGCATACTAACAGTGTTAGGGTAGGTCGTGCCGAACCAGTGCTTTTACCCCAACCCTATCAATGCCCAACGTGCCCGTATCATGGACCATGAACCCAAGACCCGGCCCGGCACAAATCATGGCCCAACCGATTTGTACATCCCTGTGTTAGGGTGTATTCACCAAGTAGAGTCGATTCATACATGAAGATCGCCAAGGCACAAGCTATTTGCATAAACATGGATGGATCCATGAAGTGAAAAGATGGTCATGAGATTATAGTGACTTCTGACTTACCCTTGTCCTTTGTTAGGAGCAGTGTAAAATAACCATTGATCTTTTCTACAAACTTACATAATACTTCATTATATCTATTTTTTTTACTTTTTAATTATAAAAACTATTTATGATATCACAATCTAAGCAGCCAAGCAATGACCAAAGAAAGTGGATTAGGCCTGTCAATGGATCGAATTCGGACTGGATTAAGGCATATCCAAATTTGATTTGATTAAAAGTCGAGTCGAATCGGATCATAAATCCCTTACCAAATCTGATTAGTTTCGGATCAGATC
Source organism: Pachysandra terminalis (assembly GCA_031762675.1). Taxonomy (NCBI): domain Eukaryota; kingdom Viridiplantae; phylum Streptophyta; class Magnoliopsida; order Buxales; family Buxaceae; genus Pachysandra; species Pachysandra terminalis. The sequence continues at coordinate 5,702 of JAUPMG010146134.1, forward strand.
GAATTCGAATAATTGTCGAATTTTTTGGTAAACCTATTTTATAGTTGTAAGAAATTAGATAAAAAGAAATACAATTTGATACATTTTTTTAATTTTTTTAAAAAATATCCTAAGCTAATGATTTATTTCTAATTGTATGTTTAATACTTGTATTCGCCCAATATTATATATGCATACATATGTATATCTGTAATATATATTTTATATATTTATATATGCATACAAATAAAATCGGATTAGACTCTTATCGAATCGAATCAACCTATATCCGAATTTGATCCAATTAAAATCGGATCATTGGATTTGAAAAACCCTTATTGAATCCGCTTTTTTCGAATCGAACTCGGTCCATGATTCAATCCATTGACAGCCCTAAAGTGCAATTACCCTGTTTTGCTAGCAATCCTCTAAAAGCAAGATTTGCTACACTGCTTAATGTCGAATTTCTCAGTGAAAGAATTTCCAAAACTAATTTATAAAATTTGTCCCAAACTATGGCTGAAAATTGAACCAAGATCAGCAACTCAAATTGAAAAATAACTCGACAGCTTTCCCTCTTTTTTTTTTTTATTTATTTATTTAGGTTTTCGTTTTTGGCAATAAAACAAGTGACCAGGAGTTATAACAAGCTCTCTGATGGAAGAACACAACAGCTACTTCGGTCCCCGGCTAAGCCTTGATAAGTGATAATTTATGCTTTTGAAAGCCCTTCTGTTTTTGCCAGCCTGCAACAAAAGAAGTCGATTGAATTAGATCAAGAGGGTAACACTATACAGCAGAGCAAATTCCAAAATGTAGGAAGCAACAGTCACATGAAAGTTTGTTATTGTCAAAAGAGGTTGAGGGACCTCAGCTTCAGCATCCATGCAGGTATTCAAGATATCTTTCTGCCGGAGACACTTATCATCACTGTTCTGGTTAAGAGCCAAGCAATTGAGAAATCCTAACATCTCTTTCATGCAAGGTTTTCCCATGCTTGCAAACTTCTTTGGGTTTATGTACAGGCTATTCTTCCTGCCCATGCTTCTTCAATTCAATCTACACAACACAAACCATGAAATTTGTTTGGCCTCGTTAAGAAATTTCAAAACAAATTTCAAATCGACACTAAACCAAATGCGATGAATCTCAGAGTGTTGCAAAAATTGTAAACAAAAGAAAAGCCATTAGCCGTGATCTTATGAGCTGAAGATCGCGGGTTCGAACCCCACTGGGACCAAGAGCATTTTAAATTCGCCTAGCTTCCATTTTTAACCCACACGAGCTAGCTCAAATGGCAGGCCCTCCAGCTCAGGAACTGGAGGTCTCAGGTTCGAATCCCTGGGCTTACCTGATATATGGTCCATGTGGGTGGGATCATGTATCCGGAGTTTACCCTGTCCACACTAAGTGGGATTGGAGGTTCCACGTCACCCAAAAAAAAAAACCATTAACACCAGAAATGAAGTCCACTAAATCAATTAAAAGCTGCAAGTCAGGGTCAAGCTAATCACTATTAGTTGGGATCAGTAAGTCATGCAAACCTATGTTACTTTTAACATATAAAGTCCTAGATCATACAATCCCCACATTTTCTCAAGCTTGCTCTAGGACTTTATATCAGGTATGCCCGGGGACTCAAATCTGGCACCCCCAGTTCCTGAGTTGAAGAGCCTGCCAGTTGAGCTAACTCGTGTGGGTTAGCATATGGAGCTAACCTTGAGCTAACCAGTTGATATCATTCTCTATCTTGTAATGATATCAAGACCAGTTACATTACAGAGTTGGAAAATTTTCTTTAATAGAACATATGGAAATACTGGGGGAATAAAGGACTTATCAAGTAGAACCAGCAAGTAATGAAACAATCAAGAAATGCATGCAATTAAGATGCTTCCTATTAAACCCCTTTTTATGTCTGGTAACACAAAATTAATAGAGAGATAACAGACATGGAAGTATCAATTCCACCTATGAAAGTGAAGCGAGACCTTCAAGAAAAAAAATGAAAGGAACATACAGATTTATATATCATGACAAAGACGATTACAGGATTATACCATTCCAAGCACCACTTTTCGCTAACTTACATGCCACTTTATTTGCTGCTCTAGGTACTACCGAGAACATGATGTTCATCGACAGATCTAAGACTTGATCCCCCTAATAGAGCAGTCAGCAGCCTCCACAATCTCTCTTACTCCCCATTGGCTTACTTCAATAATTTAGCATCTCCCTCACCCCAAGAGCTTAGATATATCGTCAACGTTTTAACTTACTTTAAGCAGGTACGCAAAGATGTCAATTACTGCACGATTAGAGATCTGCTATCACTAATTGATCAAGTGTAGTAATGTATAAAAATAGTGCTTCCCTCGAAAACCTTTCTGTTCGTGATGATCCTGGATTCATAATGAACCATCAAAATTAAACTTTAACAATGTTTTATTCCAGGATCATCATGAACAACAAACCCTAACAAGTTGGGATAAGGCATTTTGTTGAATATTTTCCTCCAGGAATGTCCACTTGAGAGCATGGCTCAAGGTCCCAAGATGTGATACTACAATAGGATCATCAGAACAGATGGCAAACACATTACTCCAACAAAGTTCACCATTTCCTAGCCCAATGAGCAGTCTACACCTAAATGATATTGATTCTGAACATTGATTCCCAGAAAAGAGGTTATACTCAAGAATTCCGCAATGCCTTTCTCCTAGATGTTCCAGAGGGTAGCATGACATCACCCACCTTAGGTCTAATGCATCCAACAGGTGAGGCAAAGTAGTTGAAGCATCTCATAAAGGAGGAAAAGATGATTGATTGCCTCACCATCTTCCTTGCATCTTTCATAGAATTGAGACAGGGAGGAGGTCGCGCTAAACAGGGGGTGTCATCCTAGATTAAATCCTTTCTTCTTCCAATTTTTCTATCTTTCCATTCATTACCTGTGGGCCCTTCACGTGAAATATCGTGGTAGATTTTTTGAGTTGATCATGAAAAGGTCCTTTCTGATAAGTCAGGGGCATATCCATCTTGCCCCATCTTTCTTTGGAGAAAACAAGTTCGTGTCAAACTTCCTCTGTCGCTCAAGCCTGACATGAGAATTCTTGCTCCCTTTCCCGATTTCCGTTCCGGTCATCAAGGAAGAACTCAAACAAGAAAGAAAAGAGAGCATCTTTCCCTTGAGTATCATTCCGGAAATCAAGGAATAAGGCTCTAGTATAGGACTATTTAATCATAAGTTGACTAAGATCAGGGATGGATCTCCATGAGGGTTGAGTTTTTTTTTTTTTTCTTTAATAAAAAAACTCTAATTCCCTTTAGTCGCACACCTACCCTATCCTTCAAACTTCAAAATCTAATTATTTCTCCCCTCTATCTGAATCTCTTCATTTGATTTGCTCCCTAGATTCAGACTGACAGATGAAGAAACAGAAATGATATCTCCCCCCCACCCCCTCTCTCTCTCTGCATTTGGTTTCATAGAGTTCTTGATAAGGCTTATGACTATGAGATCTCCATTCTCTACAATCTTAATGTTTCTCTAATTTCTCCTTTAGGCATACAACATATAGCTTTTTCCTAGTCTTAAAAACTTTGTCAAATAAATTAATAAGTAAAAGTAAACCAATTTCTTCCATACATTTCCACATTTTAAATGAGATATCGCCATTCCTATATTCATCCTTGCTGAAGCTTTATCCACATTAAACATCCTCTATCTTACACATATAGTACTGTTCTTTTGTTCCTCTAGTGCTAAGTCTAATGGTTCCTCTATTCTAGCTCTTTGTACATTTTCATTAAACCATTTTCAGGAGTACCCTCTTTCTTCAAAATAATCATCCCTCACCAAGACCCTTTGGCTGTCACTCTTAACGTATTCAACACGATCTAACTGCTACTTAAAATTCTACAAGCTTCTACAAATTTTTCTCACCCTCTTTAGCTCCAAATTTATCATTAAGATCAGCATATCCCCTTTAATACCCATCTAGGTTGATTACTTGTTTCTAGCCCAGTATGCATCTCTTACGGATTGCGTTCATCTATCTCTAGGTTTTCCTACTTTCAGGCATGGGGTTAGATTGACCACAGCCATGCCAATTAAAAGATTGATATTTGAACCAAAGAAAGATTTGACTGAAGGGGATACTAGTTATTTTTCTGCAAAAATTTACCTTCAACTTCTATTCTCTGATGTTAACTACTCCGCAGCTGCTCTCTCTTTGTGTTTAAGATTTCAGCACAATCCAATCAACCTGTAGAAGAAATAAGTGTTTGGTTAGGGGAAGTGGAAAATGATGAGCACCTAGCTGATTACCTAAGTTTGAAGAAAGTTTTGGATCCCATCTTCTTATCTTAACCTTTCCAGTGAGATCTGTCATCACTCCAAGGTAATGTTGGATCCAGCTTCCAAGTATAAGCTCATGACCATGGATTTTTAATTAAAAATAACTCAGTAATATTGGGACATATTGATAAAATCAGAAAATCTGGATATATAAGATAATTTCCTTTCTTACTAATACAAAAATTTAACTCCAAAAAAAGAAAGAAAGAAAGGGGATTGATTCTGCCAAAGAAAAGCATGGATCTGTAGGAAGACAAGGGAGAAAAAACGGAAAAGAAGAAAAAATTCAAAGAAAGTAGTTAAATTCAGGGGAAAAAAGAAGAAGAATGTTAACCTGCCTTGATTTGATGGTGCGTTCGACGGAAAAGAATAGTGGAAAAAAAAAATCTGGTTTTCAGAAGAATATTACAGCAATTAACAACATCCAACATGACTATAAAGAAAGGAAAATAGGGTTAGAAACATGAATAGGATGATACCTTACAGAAGAACGAGGACGGAACGAGTTTCTTTAACACCAATTTCTCCAATAGGTTTTTGCTCGCCGAGCGTTTGCTAACAGTGACTTGCCTGATTCTGGATCAATCGCCGGAGAATGATAGAGAAGTGAAAGCAGGGATGGCAATGGGCGGATTAAACGGGTAACCCGCCCGCCCCGGCCCCAATGATTAGGGGATCCTTTAAAGGTGGGTTAGGGTTTGCCAAAATCCACCCGAACCCGTCCCATTGCCATCCCTAAATGAAAGAACGGATCGGATCATGATCCGAATCTGATCCAGATCCGATAATTCATTACAAGATTTATGATCCAAAATCTGAATAAAAATGATTCAATCTGATTCATAATTTGTCAAATTCGGAGGGCTCCTTTAAAGGTGGTTAGGGTTTGCCAAAATCCACCCGAACCCGTCCCATTGCCATCCTTAAGTGACAGAACGGATCGGATCATGATCCAAATCCGATCCAGATCCGAAGAAAAATGATCCAATCTGATTCATAATTTGTCAAATTCGGATATATATATATATATATATATACTAGTGGAAACCCCGTGCGATGCACGTGTGTGAAGAATTGAACTATAATCATGT
>JAUPMG010146156.1:0-11130 GCA_031762675.1 Pachysandra terminalis
GCAATCAAATCATCAAATACAATGCAAACACTCAAGAACATGAATATGATCACATGAATTCATAAAAGAACTATACAGTAAAAATTACCTCACCTGATCTAATCTCAGAGAATCAGATCTCACTAATGTCTTCTTTTTTTCCTCTCTTCCTTCTTCTTCGTTCTTTGATCTCTTCCCTTGGCACTGCAACAAGTGGATCTAGGGTTTAATTTAAGATCTGAACCCTTTTTCCTTTCTTCTCTTTTCTCTCTCTAAATTCTCAAATCTCATATTTGAATCCAACATCCAAGCTATAAGATGAGAGGGGAAGGATATTTATCAACTCCCTTTCTCTCTCCTCAAGCTAATCCAATTCAATCTTCACGTAGCCTAATATGTATTGAATTAAAAGACAAATCTATAATAACTTAAATTACCCCCATTTAGATAATAATTACATTAGGGCCCCAAAATAATAACTTTAATTATTTAAACAACCCTTATACTAATGTAACCTGGAAATTTAGATAGTTAGATGTACAATAACATATACTATTAATTATCCCTAAATTAATATAAGTTAAGGAACCTTCTAATAAAGGGTCTAGGTCACTACATATACCATGCAAGAACAAAGCATATTGATGTGAGGTTTGATAAGATAAGAGAGCTAGTCACTATAGGTGAGGTAATATTAGGAAAGTTCACACTTAAGAGAATGCAACTGACATTTTAACAAAGCCTATTCCTACAAATAAGTTCAAGCATTTCTTGGACATGATCAATGTTTCTCAATATTGAAAATTAGGTGTACCCTTACCCTTATTGGTTCAAGGTGGAGGCACGAAGTTTCGATATCTTCAAGGTGACTGAGTATTCACGAAGGTGAAGATTGTTAGAGATAGTGGATGGCTCATATTCATCAGTCTCTAGATCCAAGGGGAAGGGAACTGAGGGGCTCCATGGGGCAGAGCGAAGCACCATAGGGTGAGGTCCCTTCCCAAGTCAAGGGTAACTCGTTGTCCAGGTCAAAACCATCGGGTTATGAGGTGTAGGGGCTTCTGCCCCCGGCGGTACGGTAAGCGTGTATTGGGGATTTTCCACATATATCGGGTAGGAGTATAAGTTGTAACCCTAATTCATTTTTGACATCGTGGAAACTTCTTCTCTCTCATGGATGAATACTTTGCCAAACCACCTATATATGTGTGTGTGTGTGTGTGTGTGTGTGTGTGTGTGTGCGTTGTTTCATCTTCGTTTTTTACGATGTTTATTATTATTGCTTAATCCCTATCTACAGAAAGTCACCTCCCCACTACCATCTGAGATACCCATCTTTTTTTTCTATTCTTTCAGTTATATGGGGTTTGGGGTTGGTATTTCATGGTGTGTATAGTTTATGCTGCTTTAATGCTGCATGTTCCAAGGTGATAAAATCCAAACCGTGCACCATCTTGAGCATCCTTTGTAAAAAAATCACCAAACTATCAAACAACCAAACTCAAGAATTGGAGGTCCCAGGTTCGAATCCCTAGACTTACTTGATATATGATCCTTGTGGCTGGGGTCATGAATCAGGGGTTTACCCTATCTCCACTAAATGGGATCGGGAGTTCCACGTCACCAAAAAAAAGAAAAATTATTCCATCCCAATCCACACATCAAAAGCCATATCTCTTCTTCATCTAGATACTTAGGTAAACAAAAAAAGGATTTTTATTAAACTTCAAGTGAACTTCCCAACAATTTCAACACACGTTCAGTTGCAGAGATAAAACGTCGACCGACGATAGTAGTAGTGGTGGCGTGGAAGCATTAGTGAAAGTATTAAATAAAATCTCTCTTCCTCTCTCTTGGTTTTACTTACAGACACTAAATGGTAGTAATGTCATAATTTCAAGGAGTGAACAATGAAACATCACTAAATAGTAATAACTTTTAAAAGTATGTTCACACTTTAACATGACCAATTCAACTGCCATAGACCTTAAATTATAACTTGTGTCGTTGCCTTAATTCATCCATTAAGAAATAATGTGTAGAGAAATTTGGGACTCAAGCCCTATTGAGAAGTCCTCTTTCTTAGGTAATTGAATAAATAATTTATTAAATTAGAACAATTTAAGTTTTGAGCTTTTTGCCCTTCTAACTCTTAACTTCAATTGGAATTAGTGGTGGCAATTGTGAGAGTTTGGGTCGGGTTGATAGGAGGTGTTAACAGCTTAATGCTCAACTTAAATCTGTCCGTTTAATAAATGGGTTGAAATGATCAAGCCCGCATCAGCCTGGACCTGTTTGACTTGTCTTGACTCATTTAGTTTTATTAACATTTTATTATTTATTTTAAAATATCTCATCTAATGTCTTGTATATTAAACTTGATTACAAGTTACAATGATATTGTAATTTAGTATTCATTTTTTCTATTATCTTATTTAATTTCATGTAAACAAAATAATGCAATATAACCTACAATATTCTACTTTCGTTCTTTAATGCTCCTTCCTCTAGCAAGTTAGCAACCTAACTCTATCATATAAGAGAGGAAAAGAAAAGGAAAAGTGGGAAAAAAATATCCTATCATTTACTTTATGTATGTGTGTCTACACACACACACACACACATATATATATATATATAATTGTTATAAATTTTTAAGGTATATTAAAATATTAAAATGTATAGTATAATAACCCAACAGGTCAGACAGGTTAATCCAAATCCAACCTGTTTATTTGCGGTTTGAAAATACTCAACCCAAATTCGACCTTCAGGTCAGGTTAAAAACTTAAACCCGAACTTGCAAAAACTTGAACGAGCTGACGGGTTTGGTTGAAAATTGTCAACTCTAATTGGAACTCCTACTTTGGTAAGCAACTATTACTCATAAGGAACATACAACAAGATTGGATACAGAATTGGGGGCCACATTAAAAGGGAAAATTATTTATGAAGAGCAATTATACATAAGATAATAATCATACTACTTATAAAAGTTGAACCAATTTTTTAACTTTTTTGAGTTAATAAATTTGTATTACATGTTATTTTACTATGTTATCCTCTATAACTACATTAATTTTAAAATTAAATAGTAATTATTTTAGTAATATAATATTAAACTATGGTTTTATTGTCTTTTGCTTGAAAGTTTTAGTAGAAACAAATCTTTGAATTCTTAAATACCATTTTCTTGAAAAATATACCCTAATTGTTTATATAATTAGCATAACAATATAACTAAGCTCTTCTATTTAAAAAGGGTTATTTTAGGTATTAACATAATTTATGTGGGACCCATATACTTTATCAAATCTTAATGAAATTATTAATGGATTAATAAAGTGTCTATATTAAGATGATTAGTACTAAGCACCTTTTGTCTAAATCAAAATGATTTGTATTCTCTTCTCTCTCTCTCTACATATGACCTTCTCTTTCTCTTCTCTACTCTCTCTATGACCTATCTCTTTCTCTTCTCTATACGTATAGATATTTCAAGAGTCAAGCAACAATGAATCGAGATGGGTTTCCTAGAATTCCTACGATTGAACTTCTAGGAAGACGGCAAAGAGATGGACAATAACTTGTTGTAGATTGTTGGAGAGAAAAGAGAGAGACAGGGGAATCGACTACTCCTACAAGATGTCTATTGATGTTGGAGATGATGACAAGGGAAAAGGGGTCGAATCGGCTTCCACTGAGAATTCCAGCACTTCTATTATGGTTATCAAAGATGGATCTGATGTGGAAAAGGGAGCAGTTAGGAGGAAGACCATAGACATGCAAGGGTAAGAGATTCAATTCTATATTTATTTCAATGTCATTCATGATCATGTTCACCCTCATCTGATTGAAATTCTATTTTTTTTTATTTTGCTTCTATTATGTAGTTGTCGTGGTATGGGGTCCTGCACGATCTTATAAGATAAAGTAATTTTCTTCTCTATATTTTTTTATATGTGAGATGTACAATTTATAGAGTAAAGCGGTTACAACAGAATCGGGAAATAGATATTTTATCAACAAATAATTAGGAAAGCTTAGCTATAGGTATTTTCAAATGTTTAAATAGGGTGATGTGGATGAGTTGGTTGAGAAGAGATTTGAATTAATCTTTATCTCTAATACGCCCCCGCAAGGACAGCGTCTTATGAAGGAGGTTGAGCTTGTCATGAACAAGCTGGAACTGTGAAGTGGCCAATGGTTTGGTCAGAATATTAGCAATTTGGTCCTTGGTGGATATATACCGAACCACAAGTGAATTCTTGGCAACTTTGTCCCGACCAAAGTGAAATGCTATCTCAACATGCTTCATCCTATTGTGGAAGATAGGATTAGCAGTAAGGTAGGTTGCTTAAACATTGTCACACCATAAGATGGGACATTGTTTGGGTTCAAAATGGAGTTCCTCAAAAGAGATTGGAGCGAATTGAGTTCCGCATTGGCTTTTGCAAGAGCACGATATTCAGATTTGGTGTTGGAGCGAACAACTGATTGTTGCTTGCAAGAGGACTAAGAGATGATGTTGGATCCAAGAAAATTGGCTTAACCACTGGTAGATTTCCAATCATCTAGGCAGCTAGCCCAATCAGCATCAGAGTAGGCTAAGATGGTGAGGTTGTTGGAGCTTCAACTTGAAAGGCAAATCTCAATGGTGTCCTTGAGATACTAAAGTATTCTTTTTACTGCAGTCCAATGGGTATCTATGGGCTGTTGCATGTATTGGCATACTTTGTTGACTGAGAAAGAGAGATTAGGTCTTGTTATGGTGGCATATTAGAGAGCACCAACCACACTTTTGTATAGTGTAGCATCATTGAAAGAGGTACCCATATCTCGTTGAAGCTTGACATTGTGAGAAAATGGGTTTGAGACAAGTTTAGCACCATCTAGATGACATTTCTTGAGAAGGTCCACAATATATTGTCATTGTGAGAGTAGTAACCCATTACATGTGTGAACAACTTCAATGCCAAAGAAGAAGTTTAGTCGACCTAGATCTTTGGTGGAAAATTCTTGACCAGGTTGAAATATGAGATCACGAATACAAGAGTCTGAGCTGCTCGTGATAATAAGATCGTCAACATAGACCAAAGTGTAGGTGATTGAGTCAGATGTTATCCGAATGAATAGAAATGTGTCTGTATTTGAACCTTTGAAGTCTTGAGAGATTAAAAATGAGCTTAACCTTGCAAACCAAGCTCTAGGAGCTTGTTTGAGTCCATAAAGAGACTTCCAAAGGCAACAAACATAGTGGGGATGTTGAGTGTCAACGAAGTTCGGCGGTTGCTTCATATGTACTTCTTCATTTAAAGTGCCATGGTGGAAGGCATTGTTGATATGAAGCTACCAAATAGACCATTTATGAGATACTACAATACATAAGACTATCCTAATTGTGACAAGTTTCACCACCGGACTAAAGGTTTCATTGTAATCGACTCCTTGTTGATTAAAACCCTTAGCGACCAGACGAGCTTTGTAACATTCTATAGTACAATCAGCTCTCTTCTTGATGTGAAATATCAACTTGCAACCAATCAAATTTTGTTGTGGTTTGGGTGGTTCAAGTATCCATTTACCATTTTTTAGCAAGGCATGAAGTTCATCTGCTATGGTATCCCTCCTTTGAGGTGATTTCGAAGCTGTAGTGACGGATGTGGGAACTGGATCACTTGAGGGAAGATCTAGATAGCAGTGGGATACGGGTATTTTATGCTTCAATTCATGATTTTTGGGGGTCGAGTACCATCTTGGGTTCTAGTTATCATCGGATGGGTATGAGCAATTGCTGGACATGTATTGGTAGGGGTAAAGGAGAGGAGGTCGTAGTCATTTCGTGTGAGGTACTGGGAGGAGAAGTTGGGTAGTTTCTTTGGTGTGGTGGATAGGAGTGGTGAGGGGGGATGATAGGTGGTGGAGGTAAAGCGGTAGTTGAAGGTGAAGTTTGTGGGGATGGTTTAGAGGTAGTATCTGCAAATGGAAAGTTAGTCTCATCAAAAATAACATCACGTGAAATATAGAGATGTTTGGAGACTTGATCAAACATCGGTAACCATGATGAAATGGACTATCACCCAAGAATGTGCACTTCGTGGATCTGAACTTTAGTTTATGATGTCGATATGGTCTAAGGCATGGATAACAGGTGCATCCAAAGACCTTTAAGAATCCATAGTCCGGTAGTTTGTGAGAGAGCTTCTCCAATGGTGATATGTTGCCGATGACTTTGGAGGGAAGTCAATTGATTAGATAAGATGCAGATTCCAAAGCAAAGTCGCAAAGTGCATTGGAACCGAGGAATGTACCAAAAGTGCTAATCCCGTTTTGACAATATGGCGGTCCTTCCTTTCAGCAGCGCCATTTTGTGGATTGGTGTGAGGAAAAGAGAGGTGATGGCCAATGCCGTAGGAGGCAAGATATGTTGACACAGTCCGATATTCACCACCCTAATCACTGTGTAAATATTAGATTCGTGTATGAAACACATTTTTGACCAGAGATTTAAATTTTATAAAACATGCCAAGACATCACCTTTGCTGGAAATGGGAAGCAACCATGTACATTTGCTGAAAGCGTCAATGAAAACAACATAGTATTTTTTTCCATTAAAGGATGACATAGGCACAGGTCCCCAAACATCGGAATACCCAATTTCAAGCGGCGTGTTCACGAGAGTAAAGAGTGAGGAAAAAGGAAGAGAATGACTCTTTCCTTTTTGACATGCATCACAGACGTGAGTATTCTTTTCTGAAAAAGGTGTAACAAGCTGCTTGAGAACATTTCGAACACTCTGAAACATAGGATGTCCAAGACGTTGGTGCTATGTAGTTGCTACCTCATGAAGTAGAGCCACTTTATTGACTTCTTTATTCATACGTAGCCCGTAAAGGCCATTATTGCTCGGTCCGCGTAGAAGAACCTTCCTCGTGCTAATGTCCTTGGCACAAAAACAAGAAGGATAAAATTCGAAGACACAGTTATTATCCTTCGCAAACTTATTCACGGATAGCAAGTTTATGTTTACTGAGGCAAGTGTAAGATGTATTTTAGTGCAAGATCAGTAGAAGGTGTGTGAATAGAAGAAGAACCGATATGGTGAATCATCAAACCTGTCTCGTTACCTATCTTGATTGTGTCAGATCCATCATATTCCAAAGCAAGGTTCAGATTTTTGAAATCGAATGTTAGATGATGAATAGCTCCTAAATCAGGGGTACCCACTGTCGTGTGATGGTGCATCGATAGAGGCATTGTAAGCATGAGGTGACAGTAAAGGAGCAACAAATTGTAAGGCTTCGTTGAAGCGATTGTGACATTTGAGTGCAACATGACCAATATGATTACAGACTTGACTGACAGGTCTAGAAGTTGAAATGGAAGTGGAGTTGCTATTGCGTGGTTGGCCATAGGCTTGGTTCCTTCCACGATTGTGAGATCCACCGCTATAGTAACGGTCTTTGGACAAACTGCGACCACCATGTGAAGGGAATGTATTGGAACGTTGGGCAATGTTTGTTGGGATTGGTAGTTCAGGTGGATGAGCGTTTTATTGAAAATGGAATTCCTCAGTGAAGAGGAAGCCAAGAAGATCTTCAAGAGCAACATCGTTTGTACGAGTTGAGATCGATGTACGGAATGGACCGTACTCGGATGGAAGGTCACCCAAGATACATACGATAAGATCATCATCAGTAACGGGCTTTGCAGCAATAAAAATTGATGAGCAAGGGTTTTAGCATGTTGAAAATACTTGTGATCGAATCAGTGCCTTTCTTAAGGTTTTGCAACTGCATTCGGAGTTGAAGGATGCGAGCCTTAGACTAAGCAGCATAGGAAGTCTCCAAGGCAATCCAATTAGGAAATAGATATTTTATCTACAGATATTTAGGAAGGCGTAGCTGTAGGTATTTTCAAATAGTTGAATAAGGTGATGTGGATGAGTTGGTTGAGAAGAGATTTGAATTAATCTTTATCTCTAATAGGTCTGGGAAAGCCTCTTGTTATAGAATAGGTGAGAGTCCTTCCTCCTTAGAAAATGGAAGATCTTCTACACTTCAATCTGTCATACTGATCTCAGTGCATGGAAAGGCGAGGTAAGCTATACCCATTTGACATTCTGTTCTTCTGATGCTTTCCATCTTCTTCATTTCAACTCATTCAAATTCTAGTTTCTCTCTTTATCTTAAGAATGAAAGCCAACAAGTCTTTCCTCGAATACTAGGCCAATCGGGTAAGTTATTTAGTATAAATGTTAGTTTTCTCTCTCTTTGATCAACAACAATTTCGCACTTTTTTTATGCAAATACAAGTCTATTGACTATATTTAATTCATTTAAAATCGGCACCGTTTTTCTTTTCTTTGAGATTTATAGTTTAAAAATCAGCTTAATTGTTTTGATAATATAAGTATATAACATGTTTTTCTTTAATATTTGGTAAAATATTTCTTTTCATATGGTTGGATAGTATTCTAATGACTTGATTCAAGAATTTGATTGAGAAACGTTTTTGTCTCATATTGTTTATATATAATATAGATTCAAGCAAATTATTATTTCAATTAAAACATGATAACTCAATCGATATACCAGCTCAATATTAATATGAATTAATTGAACCAATATATTGGTTGTATTGTTACTTTCATTGAATTTGAACCTAATCAAAACTAATTGTTAGCAAGGGCTTTGACTGTGAGTTTTGGAGTGCATTGGAGGCAAAGTATTTTTAAAAGTAATTCTATGCATTTAGAATTGACATGTTTTAGAATTACCTTGCCCATTTAGTTCTTTGGATTATTCGATATTTGTATTATGGTTATGTCAATTATGTTCCACAAGAATAATTATGTAAGTGATAATTAACTCTATTAAACTTGATTATTCCAAGGACAAATGGATTTAATATTGTTCATTCTCTATAATTATTGTTCACCTATACAATTTCAATGGGGCATGTGAGAAAGGATGATTCTCTAGACAGTGAATAAACTATTAACCGAAAGGAGAACAAGTACAGGAAACCAAATCATGACAACATAAAAGTAATATTCAATCTTTTCTTTAAGTATTTTTCTTTCTTCAATTCTCTAATAATGCAAACTTGTATATGAAAAAGAAATTAAGATAAAAAAAATTCACAAAAAAATAAAAAATAAAAAGCAAAATTTTAAAAAAATGAGATATTGTTATAATAAGAAAAATAAATAAAAATAAAAGAATTATGCATACATTTCAAATATCTATTACTTAAACCTAATTTAAAATAATTTTGAATTCAATTCATTAACACACGCGCAACGCACCTGCATTATTATTAGTATTTTTAAAAAGTTTGAGGGGGTATGGACCCTCCAGCTAGGATGACAACAGGGCGGGTTTTGATGAACCTTAACCCACCTCTAAAGGAGCCCTCCAAAAACCAAACCCGCTCCAAACCCTATCGGGATGGTAGAGGGGTGGGGCGGGTTTGACCCGGCTATAAGGTTCTTGTAAAAATAAATATTTTTTTAAGTTAAAATATTTAATTTTTTAAATATTTATACTTATAAAATATAGATTTATACATAAAATATATATTTAAAACCTAGGTAAATGGCAACAAAACGGATTCGGGGTGAGTTGAGCCAAACCCTAACCCGCCCCTAACCCAATTCACGAGTTACCAAACCCTAACCATTAGGGTCGGGGTTACCCGTTTAACCCAACCTATTGCCATCCCTACCTCCAGCCCCTTTCTCTGCCACTGAAAGCAAATCAGATGTATAAACTGATTTGGCCTTAAGATTTTCATAGACAGCGTTTTCCGTCATGGGTCTGATCCCTCTTTGCATTCCATGCATCCTATAATTGGGATTAAAGACCATTTTATGGGTTTTAATCCAAACCCTGAACTCCCCCAAAGAATTTTGATTTCCAGCTCCCAATAGCGTTATAGACATTCAAGTCAAGAGATAAACATCCAACTTACCATCTCTAATATATTATTACATACCCCTTGACTAACTTCTAATCATTTCTTAATTCCTTCTGACTGAGACCACAAAGCTTGATGGTTATTTCCTAAGCAACCATGTGGTCCTTCTTTAGCAAAGACTTGCAAGATAAGAATGTCTCGTTAAGTTTTATAATTCAAAACAAGCAAGTAATGGCATGACCAGAATTACCATTGAATGGGACCCACTTTTGAGAATCATACAAAATATTGAACCATCTGTTTTGAAAGAAAAAAAACAAAAAGCAAACAATATATTTTATTTTAAACATTTATCAAGATTTTTTAAATGGTTTTCCAATTTCCACTATCTACAAAAATGAAGTGACAAACTTAATCTCTTCAATAGACCTACCAAAGGGTTTGGTGAAAAGCTTTTCCAAAAAAGCTGATTTTGGTGAAAAGCTTTTCCACAAAAGGGTTGCAGAGCCAGATGCTCCAAAGGGTTTGGTGAAAAGCTTTTCCACAAAAGCTGATTTTTCTTCAGGTCAGGATGAGCTTCTCTTCTTTTATAATTTCTCTTTCCCTTCTCTATTTTTCTTTTATTTTATATAGCCATCCTGTCTATACGAAGATTTCTTATTTATGACACGAAAAATATGATATTTGAGGAAGATATATTATTTTGGGGATTTGATTTTTGAAGAAAAAATAAAAGAAGCGAAGATGTATACAATTTAGATCAATATTTACGAGAATTTAGAATTGATCGAAACCCCACTGTTTGCAGCTATTTGAAACCTGAAAATAAGGATTTGATCAATCGGACTTCTTGTTCATTTCTCTCAATTTAAAGAAAAGATGAATCTCTTCAAAAGTTTTAATTTTATTAAAAGCTAAAGGGTCTATTAAAGGCCAAACCTGTATTTTAGTTTGTTAGCTTTTCATCCTTCTTCATATTTTAACTTTATCTACTTTTTAGAGTGTAACGACCGGAACCAGATTTTTCTAATTTTATGGGTTATCCAATCCAAGTGTCACCTTCACCTCGTATTTCTACGAGAGTAGCAACACAACGATTAAATCATAAGCGGAAGTCCTGAGCAGTTCTAGTAAGAAGTAAGTAACTAATATGCCTAGAATAAATTTCTAACATTCTAAGCAACAACAACTAATTCTAAGCTAATCTTACGTTCAACAAGCAGAGTGCG
>JAUPMG010146167.1:0-11130 GCA_031762675.1 Pachysandra terminalis
GTCTATAGCGTCTTATGTGATTAGTAGTTCTTTAAGTGTCCCTAATCCTAATTAATTAGTGAATTTAAGCTAAAATTCTCCAAATTACTATTTTACCCTTAAGTTTTCCAATTGATATTATATATTTAATTTGGGTTGTTACACGGTGGCAACCGGTGTGCCGATTAGCCTACCAATGAGCCCTGTTTGGCCTGGTTAGTTTGTATGCATAAGATTAAATGTTTTATCGTTACTATTTGACTTTTTTATGGACTTATGATATGATTGAGTGATGAATTATGTATGTTTTATCATAAGCTATTCATAGTATGATTTGATTCGAATACCATGATTTATACACATGTTCATATACTCAATTGTTTATTGTATTACATGTATGTTGGAAAGGAAGCTTGTGATCGTATCCCAAGGATTATTCGTGTGTATGGGCGCACGGATAGCTTCCAAAGGATATTATCACCGGCAATCCTATTGGTTTGTTGGATGGTTGAGTCTGGTCAACCGGGCATCAACGGTTTGGGAATAAGGAACTTGTTGGCGTGGGTAATCATCTTCGTAAAAAACCTCTTTGGTTTAAATCCCTAAATGCATGTGGGTAAATGTCCTCGTAGAAGGTCTCCCTGGGTGTTAATCCCTAAATGTACGAAATAGCTTTGGGAATTGAGCCCGGTAGGTTGCGAATTGTACAAAACCACGATGTACATGTGGGATAATTGAATATGGAGACATATTGACCGTAAGGTTACGGACCGGGGTATTGGTGGAGATCTGTGAACCGACTAATCACCGGATAGTGGAGTGCTTTCGTATGTATTGATTGGCATGATGGTATTCTTATGTGATATGAATTGATTAGTATAACATGTCTACAGTTATAAAATTGCCTTTGATTTCATGATATTATATGTTGTTTGGATTGATGTGATTCCTTGAGGATGGATGACAGAATTACTTCTTACTGGGCATTCCAAGCTCTCGCAACTTATTTATGTTGCAGGATAAGGTGATTGGATGGCTTACATGGACTTGATGTTGTTTCTGTTTTAGTCTTAGTTTAATTTTGCTGAATTGTTCAGATTTGATGTAATAGGCTAATTGAGTGGTTATTTTGATTGCAGGCTCTGATGAAGCCGTTAGCATGTTTTGAATGTAATCGAATCTTATCGTTACTTCCACACTCTAATTTGATTTAATGAAAGCTTTCATAGACTTTTATTTCTGTTTTGGTTGTTGAGCTGCGTTCCATGGTTGGGAACCCGAAGGTCGCATCTCGTGATCCGTGCCATCCACCTAGGGATTTGGGCATCGGGATCTAGGGCGTGACATAAATATCTAACGAATATAGAGAAACCATCATAATATATTAAGAGACCTGTAGAAGAATAAAACTAAGAAGTTGATCAAGATTGAGGTGTTGACCTATTTCATAAAGATAGATGAATTTATAAACTGATTTCGAATGTGAGTTGGACCCTAAATAACCAATGGGAGAAGTCCCAGTCAAAATAAACCAAAAACCAACTTCAATTAGTATTTCGGCTAACCGATAACCTAACCGAAAAACATACCCAATAGACCTACTCTTGAGTTGGTTAACCGAAGAACTTCGGCTAACCAACAACCCAACTGAAGCCTATGGACACAGTGCTCTTAGACCATATTCAACCTACTTAGACTTTAGTTGGCCGCTACCTTGAATTTTGTGAAACTTGGCACACTTTCCAATCTTTCGGCTAACCGAAACACCAACCGAGGACCTAACCGAAACCTACTTTGACCAGTTTGACTTTATGAACACCTATACAATGCGAAGTTACATCTATAGGAAAAGTTTCCAGGTATTTGGAATTGAATTACATTATTTGACCTACCTATACCCAACTATTAGACCTATTGCAGACATGACCATAGTTTGAAATACAAATACTGAAAGGGATTAGTATGTTAAACTCATTATAACATGAATTGGCATGATATATATAAGAATGTTTATATGATATTGTGATGACTGTGGGTGCTTTTGGTAATTATTTATATTGTATGTGCATATAGTAGCTTAATAGGTGTTATGTGTGATTTTGCTAATGTTTTGAACATAATCTGATAACTTGTGTGCAAACTCTCCATTTATAAGTCGGATGAACCTTCACCATATATATCTATATCTATTTATAATTAATCCTTAATATATGAGTGTGATATACCTATATTTATATAAATTCTTTTGTGCAATATACTAGGTTAGATCATCAGAATGTGTTTCATGTGCTTACTTGATGAATATGATCTGTGTAAGCATGATATATTATGTTGTGTGAATTGCATATAGTAATAAGGTATTAATCTACATGTGGACATTGTGACTTTGATTAAATCCAATGAGTTTGACTTGACACTCGGATTCCAAATGAGGAACTGCTAGATATGAGTTATAGTTGAGGTAATAGTAGAATCTCTTGCAAACTATCCTTGTGTATGGGCGCTTGGATAAGTTCTGATTAAGGCAACACTAGAACTTCTCTTGGATTGTGTGTGTGAGGATATCTTGTCCATGATAGAACTGTTATTTTGTATTCACCCAAGGTGAGAGATATGTTTTGTATGGAGATGTCAAGAGACTTGTAGTAAGATAATAGGTGAGGATATGTGATTGCAATAGCCGAACCATAAGAGTGAATTATGTTGGTAGATCGGGTTGTGTTATGTTCCACTGGGGTTAATCAAGGAGATTCCCTGGGACGAGTCTCCTTAATCAAAAATAAAACATGGGGATTGTGCCCACAAGGTCGGATGAAGCCCTAGAAACTGCGATGCGCACGTAGAATAACCTCCTATCTATGGCCCTGTATAGAGGGGATGGTTACAACGACATCTCGAATAGACTGAGGTTGGATTTAGTGTGAACATACATTATTCAAATGCTAAGCAGCATGCATTGTATTTCATATTCTTGTGCATGTTACTGTGTGATTTGTCATGTGTATGATGTACTTGACTTGCTTGTTATCATATAGAGTTAGGCATATTAGTATAATTGACCAAGTTGTGTGAACTTACAGTCGTGAGACAAAGCCAAGTGAGTTTGGGAGAGAACTGCATATGTGAGGTGTGTGTATTGCTCATATCTATGAGATATTATTCATTATTTTTCAACTATTATATAATATTACTTATTTTCTCATAACATGTGTTTTTGAATAAATACATTGATTTGAAAGGCTTACTCATTCGAGCTTTCAGTCTATGTTGTTTATTAATATTTTGTAGGTACTTGATGAATTTTATTGACGAGAGCAGCTATATGAGAATTACGGGAATATAAGATAATATAGATTGTAGATTTAATTATCTAATTATATAAACATATTATAATATTTATTAATTATTTATTAACTAATGAATTAATTATTTTCGCTTATGTTCTATATTACTTATATACTCCCATTATTAGGGTGAGAGAGTTACAATTCTATCCTTTTGTGTATCCTAACTCCCAAAAATCTTTCTAGGTTTAAGATGGATGGTGTCTATCAATGTTTTATAGTTAATGATGAATCCTTTCCAATTATATTTAAATATATGAGTGAAATAAAAAAAATAAAAAAAATGAATTTTTTTCTTTTACCTTAAGATTTAGAATAGAAAAGCGCTCCTCAGTTTTAGGAATAAAAACATCTGAATAGAAAAGCTCTCCTCAGTTTTAGGAATAAAAACATCCGTATAAGGATGTTTTTAGAAAATAAATATCTTTCAATGCATACATCAGTTTCAGTTTGCATTAAAAATTGCTTCATTAGAAAGCTCTAATCACCTACTTTCGACTGACACCTGTATGCTACGTACATATTTTTGTTTATTAATATATGTCTTGTCATTTTTTGTTTTGTTTAATATTTTTTGTTATTTTAAACTATCTATTTATTATTTTTAATGTGTATCTAATAAATTTGATAAATATCTATAATTGTTTCTTCTTTACTCTATTTTTCAGTAAATTCATTAGTTAATAATCTATACAAAAAAAATTTCTTACTATACATTTTATATTTTTTTATTTTTATAGATATTTTTATCAATAGCATATATAGTGCATGCAATGCATAATTAGTAGAAACTCAACTAGGTTTGACTACAATCCAAGTATTTTCTTCACAAAATTGTGATAAACTGGGGTGATTTTTTCCCAAATAGTTAATCACTTCTTTGGAATTAATATATATATATATATATATATATATATATATGTGTGTGTGTGTTTTTGTGTATTTATATTTATCTGTTCGTTGAGAGGTATATTATATATATATATATATATATATGTGTGTGTGTGTGTTTTTGGATTTAAATTTATCACTTCGTTGCCAGGTATATTTTGGCCGCTCCCAAGGATACTTTTCTGGCTCCACCCATGGATGGATACTCTTTTCTTGTTCTCATTCCTGGAGAACTCTAACTCTCTGCTTTTGCAAAACCAAATTAACAACCATTTACTTAAAAGAAGTCATTTGAAGCCGTGGAATGCATTCCCAAAATGAATGACAAACGAGGCCTATAGTTTCTATAAATGCCAAAGGGCCCTTCAATCCCACCAAAGTATGTACTTCGCATTTTGGGTACGAGGGAACTGTTCTTTAGCGCGTCAAACTGTGTTAGCAGAGATTCTCTACTTCAATGTTCTTCTGATCATCACTGATACAACACTTGTTTCAAATTAGTCTCAGCTCTTTCTAATCTCTGTAACAAAGATTTCATTTGATAGAAATCCTTTGCACCACAAACTACTGAAGAACAACTTACATGGTACGAGTGTGAAGATGACGAACTTAATTTAAAAACACTTGCAATATATATTTAGCCACCTGGCTAAATTTCACCCTGTCAGCTAGATATCACTCTCTATGTTACATTCTCTCAAGTAAAGTGACATAAATTATTGATCACACAAAAAAATACATCACAACTATGAAATACTTCTTTCAAACCAAGCCTTCCTCCTCCTAAGTTGAGTGTTAGACAAAGATCTCTCTAACCTTTGCCACAGCAGACCTGTTTAAAGAAAAAAAAATTACTTGAATGAGTATGAATTCATGTAGAAAAGAAAATAAGATACACGTATATGAATATACAGAGATATACAAGAGAAAATGAATCACGAGAATAAATAAAAGATAGAGATGAAGCAGGGAAAGTTGTTAATTAAAGGGTTGTGGAAAAGAAGGGAGCTCCCTTCAGTCCAAGACGAGATAGACATAACTGAACTCTGTCTCCTGCATCGTTCGATCAAAAACACATCGGTACTCTCTTTGATGTTTGATGGGTTCATGAACAAACGAGTCAGCAGCAGAGATCAGCCCAAAACCATCTTGAACTGGACTGAAGAGAGCTCCTTATTTCATAACCCTAATCACAAATCTATATATACTGTTTTTTTAAATTTGTGGGAACCCTAACTGTACAAACAGTACACAATATACAAGAAAAAACATGAAGAAAGAAGTGTTTCGTTGCATCTCTAAAGACAACTGAAAATTCAACAAAAACAGGAAAGCTACATATGCTTTGGTAACCTTGACTGAAGCAATAAATCAGAACTTATTGCTGCAACTGTGTAAACCATCAAAACCCTAGTAACGAATATGAGAGAGAGAGAGAGAGAGAGAGAGAGAGAGAGAGATCTTTAAGTAAAATACAAAAACCCATTCCCTCTTGGAGGATATACTAAAAACCAATTACATAAAAAGAGCAACGAGGTTTGTTTCAAGGCCAAGGCAAGGATTTCATGCATTAAACTTGCGCAGCAGAGAGAGAGAGAGAGAGGGAGAGAGAGCTTTTAAGTAGCATCCAAAAACCCATTCCCTCTGGCAGGATGTACTAGAAACCCAATACATAAAAAAGAGCATCAAGGCTTGTTTCAAGGCCAAGGGAAGGATTTCATGCACGAAGATTGTGCAGAGATAGGTGGTTGGGTTGGGTTGGAAGATGGAAGATGGAACTAGGTGATTGGTACGAGGAGGTATAAATAGAAGGGAGAAGACCGACATTGTAATCCAAGGGCAGCTGATATCTAGATTTAAAGCAGACAGTGATAATTACTTGAATATACAGCAAAGCAACCTTCCTTTCACATCAACATTCCAACTCAATGCACCTCCCTAAGCCTGCTCTTACTCTGCTCCTCAACATCCAATCATCCAGCTGGTTGACTGCTTCTCTCTCTCTCTCACAGTCCTGGCGTTCTGTTTGATTCAAGGCCATGAATGGTAGTAATTCACCATAACAGTGTTTAACCAACAATATACATAAGGTCTTTGTTTTTCTTCTTGTTTTTTTTGTTTACAACAATCGGTTGGGACAAATTTCATATTTTAACAGCTATTTTCCCAACTAATAACCCTATGTCACACATGTATAATTCTACTTGACAACTTGGATTGTTTAACCTGAAAACGAACTGATCCAAACCAGCTTTGGTTCCGTTGGTATTGTGTTTCTAGATTTTTGGTATATTCTAGAGTTCAAGTTTCAATTGGTTTGGTTTAACGGAGACTCCAATCCAAAACCAAAACCAAACTGATCTAATTCGATTTTAGAAATTTCAGACCCATTTAAACTAAATTATAGTCTCTATCTCTCCCCATATCAAATCAGTTTGGTTCTGGTTTGGAGTCCCGAACAAATTAGAAGTTTTACATAGGAAAATGATGAAAATTTATATTACACTTATTTTAAAATAATTTAATCCATCTTTCTATAATTTAATTTTAACATTCTGTGACCTCTATGCTCCATTTGGATAAGAGCATTTTCTCTGAAATTTTGTATGGAAGATTTGTTGCACCCGTGCTGAAATGCTCGTATCATGTGAGTACAAGCATTTCACCACGAAGTGTAGCAAATCGTCCAGGCTCGTAGACAAGATAAAATGCTCTCCATTTGGATGCTAAGAGAGTCCCTGAAAGTTTGTTGAGAAAGTAATGATGGAAATTGCACTTAAGTCTCGTGAAATCTATTTGATTTTTATAAAGAAAATAGTAGAAAATCTTGATTTTGATTTTTGCTTAAGAGGAATGAGTGAAGTTTTTCATCTACTAATTTTGTCTTTTATTATATAAATGAAATTTTTATAAAATAAACATAAATTATATCAATATTATTATAATTATTTTGGTGGCCATAATAAAAAGAAAGGGACATGATAGTTTTCAAAACCACTGCAAAAAAATAATATGTTTTTATTGCGTTTTGATTAAACAAGTCGCAAACGATTTGTATATGTATATCGCAAACGATTTTCATCCTAATAAATCAATTTTTTTTTTCTATCGTCAACCAAACGTCCGATTGAAGCTTCAAATTAAAAAGACCTTGATTCATAAACAATGATAATCTTCCTTCATATCATTTGATATATTTTTGAGGGAAGATTAACAAACACTGATAATCTTCTAAATATGTCGAATTTGATAGTAACTCATTTTATTTATTTGTCAACCATTCCGGCCCCTACATGTTAACCAAACACAATCAAAAGACCTTCAAAATTAATTCCACAAATGAGTTCAAGGAGCTGGTTCTAGAGAGAGTTCTTGATCCGGAATAAATGTCAAACAAGGCCTTAATATAGGAGAAAGGGTTTACTATTATCTATTAATTATTACAAATTTTTAAAATATTAAAATATTTTAAATACATAAGAGACAATAGTTCACTATCTGTATAATAGATAAATATTAAATAAATACACTGTATATACATTCATCTATTAGGTACCAAAGATAGAACCATTATTTACGGGTCCTTGATTTCAAATGGTTCATTGAATTGAAGGTAGAATTGGTGCTGGAATTAGAATTTGGAGCCTCCAATTCAAAATTTTCAATTTGGGAGTCCACTACAGAATTAGAATTTGAACTCTACATGAATTTCACAGAATTCCTTTGTATTCTATTTATGAAACTGTGAAATTCACAGTGGGGAGGTTGTTAATTGTAATTCTCTTTCCCTAGATTTCAAAAGGAGGTGGCAATGGTTCGGGTCGAGTAAGATCCCGATTATGATATAGTCAACCTGAACCCGTCTATTTAATAAATGGGTCACTTGAGTTCAAATGGGTCAGCAGGTTTATAACCTAAACCCACCAACCCAACTCAACCCATTTATTATTCGGGTGGGTTTGGGTCGGTCCAATTAAGAAAAATATTTTTTTGTTAACTCGAACCTATTGAAATATCAACTTGAACCTATTGAGTTCAGGTCGGGCATGTTGGTGGATTTAAAGTTTAAAACCCCCCAATCCAACTCGTTTATTATTCGGGCGGGTTCTGGTTGACTTGATTAAGAAATTTTTATTTTTGTCAACCTAAACCTTCTAAATACTTAACGGGTTTAGAGATGGTTGGTGGGTTGGGTCATATTTTACCACTATTTACAACCTCTATCTTTAACCCAATAATAAAAATAAAAAATCATTTTTTACACCATTCTCATATTCCTTACTCAACCCCATTCCTCATAAGATCATCAAGAAAAAAATCCAAATTCCAATTATTTTTTGACATCCAATCACAAGAATCTCAATTCTACTCAATTTCAATTCTCACTAAATTATAATTTTTAACATCAATTCCAATTCTTCGATCGGACCCTAAGGTTGTGTTTGACGCAGAGAATTCAGGGTGGAATTGGGGTTAAGAATTAGAATTGAGATTGAGAATTTCAATTCTGTTGTTTGATGGCGTATAAAGAATTGGATTTAGGATTTTAGCCCCAAATCCGTGGAATTCGTTTATAAGGTAAATTGGATTTTATCAATTATCACATCTTCCTTTGTTTTTCTAATTCTCAGCCAAAGAATTGCAAGAGCACGACTTTCTCTTCTCCCTCTCAAATCGATCCTAAAAGAAAATAAAGACAATTAAAGTAAAATTAAGAAAAAAAAAACTAAAGAAAAAACAAAATAAAAGAAAATAAAATAAATAATTAAAAATTATTTAAAATAAAACAAAATAAAAATAGAAGAAAACAGAAGAAAGCAAAAAATAACAATAGAAGAAAATAAAATACATAGAAATAAAATTGAAGGAAAATTAAAAATAAAAGAAAATCAAAATAAACAAAAGAAAAAAGAAAAAAACAATATAAAATTAAATAAAACTAAAAAATTAACTAAAATATAAAATAAAATAAACAAAAATAAAAGAAAATAATAAATACATAAGATGACAATAAAAGAAATGAAAAATAAAAAACAAAAAACAAAATAGAAATAAAATCAAAGAAAATTAAATTAAATTAAAAGAGCATAAAATAAAATATAATAAAAAAATGAAAAATGAAAATAAAAAATACAAATACAAATAAAAATACCAATACAAATACAAATAAAATAAAGTAAAAGAAAATAAAAATATTAGTATATTATGTTATTTTATTTATTTTATTTTCTTTTTTCCTTTTATGTTATTTTGTTTTCTTTTAAATTTATTTCTATTATTATTATTATTATTATTATTATAAAAATAAAAATAATGAAAATAGAAATGAAGAAGGAAAAAATAAATAAATTAAAAGAAAATAAAAATATAATACAATAATAAAAATTCAAAATAGATATCAAAAGAAAATAAAAATAAAATAAAATAAGGGAAAAGTAAATATATTATCATATATTTTTTATTTTCTTTATATTTATATTTATTTTCTTTTATTTTTTATTTTTATTTTATTCTATTTTCTTTTAAATTTATTTCAATTATTTTTTATTTTTAATAATATTATTTTTTATTTTTTTCTTTTACCCTTCAACATGTTTTAATAATATTAGTTTATTTTATTTTATTTTTATTTTTAATAATATCGATAGACAATATGTTTGATAAAATTTCTCAACAACCCAGTTTTCCAATGCTCAATTTGTTTTAAGTCAATAAATCAACATATTGACAATTCTAAGATTTTCTAATTTAGTGAATTATAATTCTCAATTTTAAAATTCTGTAGGCCAATTCTAAATTCTTGCGTCAAACAGACCCTAATTGAATTTAAAAATATTCAATCGAGACCTAGATTAACCGATTTAAGATAATAGGATATATACCCTTTGACATCCATAGTTAATCTATGTTGTACTGGGGTTCAAGTACAATGCATCAATTTCATCAAAAAAAATAAAAGTATAATGCATCAAACCAATCTACTGGCCTTGTTATATAATAAAATTAAATATTTAGAGTGACAAAGATTTCACACTTGTAGATGATTTGTTGAGCCCCAATCATGCATTAGAGCTGGCAATGGGTTGGTTTTGGGTTCGGTCAAAAATGATTCGAATGAGCAAATAGGTTTATAACATAAACTTGCCAACACAACTCAACTCCAAACGGTTGCCCGAGGGGGCATTCCCTATTCAGGGTGGTTCTACCCCATTCTTGTTAGCAGAACCTCAAGCAGCCCCAAAAAAGGACAAGTAGCCAGATTGAATTAGCCACATCATCCCTTTACATGGTAGAAGAATAACAAAAAAACGTCTCATCAAATAGCTATCTCACTCTAAGGATTTCACTACAAAAAAAAAAAAAAAATCTAAATCTAAGGAGACAATCTAAAAATCCCTTTTATCTTAAAAGACCAAAAAATAAAGAAAGATGGAATAAATATCTTACATCAACATTAGCTTTATCATTTGCAGTCAAAATAGAATAATCATGGTGGCTTGTTCAGTCATTTCATTTGTCAACTCCATTTTGTAAGTTTCATATATGAGTGAGTATATATCCCCCCAATTCACTCATTGCTGGCTTTGGAAGCTAATACAAAACAGTCATAACCCGTGACCCTCCATCCATGTTATGTACAACGTACGAGAGAAAAAATGCTGATGAATAGTATTCAGAGTTTGATCGATCGAGTTCCAGAAACAGATCATAAGATTCTTTCTCTTGTCCCAGGGGCGGAGCCGTGGGGTCCCCAAACTTTTGAAACGCCCTCCCTTAGAGGGCCTCGCATCCTCTACTGCTTAAAGGTTACAGCAATTCATATAGCACCGTTGGATTGTTGCCACGTGGACTTAACCGAAAAATTAAAAACTAACGTTAACGGCAACAAAAAAATAAATTTTTTATTCAAACTCTA
>JAUPMG010146178.1:0-11130 GCA_031762675.1 Pachysandra terminalis
TATATATATATATATATATAGATAGATAGAGAGAGAGAGAGAGAGAGAGAGAGAGAGAGAGAGAGAGAGAGAGAGAGTCGTGTGAGGTTATGGCTTGGGCTAAGAGGTGTAAATGGGCTGGCACGGCATGGCCCGTGGCACGTTTAGTGCAGGCCAGTCGTGCTTTCGGACTGGCACGGCTTATGTCCCGGGTTGTACCGTGCCATGCCCATTTTGACAAACCCTAGGCCCAGCACAGCACAAGGCCCGTGGCACAAACTGGGGCATGCCAGACCGTGCCAGGTCGTGTATCGTGCTGGGCGGACGTGCCGTGCGTGTGCTGGGTGGGTTTTCTAGGCCAACTGTGGACCCATCACACCCAAATACAAATTTTTTTAATAAATTATAAGCAATACAATTTTTTTAAAAAAACTTGTAAAAACTTAAAAAATTACAAATTTAAACTTATAAAATCTATAAAATCCACAGATGAGGAAGAAGGCATCACATTGGATGGTGATGTATTGTGACTGTAATGGGTAGGTCCATCATTTGGGTATGTGTCACCTTCACATACACTTGCAAATGAGGGAAGTTCAGCGCTTCAAAGAATCTGACTTCGTATATTCATATTCATATTAAAGGAAATATAGAAGGAGATGAAATCTCTTCCATCACCCAATCCAACCGTATGAAAAAAAATCAAGGAGAGCAATTTTTTTTCTTATCTTCATAATGGCATTTCCCTATCCATCATCATTGAATGTTGGGAACTTTGTCACCCTCAAACTGACAACTACCCTTTATGGAGGGGGCAAGTCCTTGGTCTTGTTGAAAGTCGAGCCTTATTTGGTTTTCTCAATGGAGAACAACCTGCAGCAAATTCGACCACCCCATCCCCAGATGCAGATGATGACAATGACAAGATGGAGGTACCAAATCCTGCTTTTGCACTTTGGAAGCGTCGGATCGGTTGCTTAGAGGGTGGATAATTGGCACTCTCTGAAGAAGTGCTCGGTCTTGTAGTAGGCCAAGAAACCTCAGCAAAGGTTTGGAATACACTCAAAGAAGCCTTTGCACAAGAATCACAGGAAAGGGAGTTCCAACTCCTTCATTAACTTCAGCACATGCGTAAGGAACCCTCAACTCCTTTAAGTAATCACCTACGAAAATTTAAAAGTCTCTGCAATAATCCTGCTGTTATAGGTAGTCGTATACATGACAAGACAAAGGTGTTTACATTACTTAATGGATTAGGTCCTCGTTATGAATCTTTCACCACAACTATGCTTAAACCACCTATGCCATCATATAGTGATGTTGTCCCCCTCCTACAAGGTTTTGAAACTCAAGTCACTCAAACCAATCCTGATATACAACCCATGGCCTTTTATGGACAAAAGAATAATGGAAAAAACAGGAAAAAGGACCGACCCAACAATGAAAGAAGCTTCCCTCAAACCAACTCTAATTCTAGATCTAATGAAACTACAAGATCTGCTACCCCCAAGGAATGACAAAAGCTTCAGAAGTCCAACCCAAACAAGGTTGTATGAAAAACAAGGTAGAAGTGTGGATGTATGCCAGATCTGTTCCAAATCAGGAGATACAGCCACGAAATGCTGGAATCGGTTTAATCACTCTTTCCAACCAGATGATATTCCTCAAGCACTTGCAGCAATGACTATCAAATGAGGACTTTGAGTGGTTTACTGACACAGGAACATCTTCTCACATGACATGTAATACATGTAAACTTTTTAATTTAAAAATATATCCTGACTCAAATAGTGTTATGATTGAAGATGGCAACACTCTTGCAATCACACACACTGGAGATACTAAAATTGAGTTGGGAAATCAATCTCTTATTTTGAAAAATGTGTTGCTAGTTCTAGATATGAAAATGAATTTACTTTCCATTGGGCAGCTTGCAACTGATTTTCCTTGTAATGTTGAGTTTTCTGCAACTGGTTTTGTAATAAAGGACAGGAAAACCAACCAAGTACTGACAACGGGGAGCAAAAAGGGTGATCTTTACACCCTCGACACATCAAAAGTGGCACTCTTCTCAATCAAATCGAGGACGGCCACCCTCACCTTTCTTCCGTATGGTCACTTCATTCAAGAGGTTTGATTAAAATAAATCAGAAGAATAAAGACAACTATATCTATGACAGTTTTCAATTAAGAAAGGTCAGCAAACTACCTTTTAGTTTATCTGAAATCTCTAGTTTAGAAACTTTTGATAAGATTCATTGTGATTTATGGGGTCCTGCTCCTGTTTTATCATATCAAAAGTTTAAGTTCTATGTATGCTTTGTAGATGATCTTACAAGATTCACATGGCTATTTCCCCTAAGAAAAAAAATATGACTTTTACTCTTGTTATATTATTTTTGAAAAATACGTTGCAACACAGTTTAATAAAAAAAATTAAAATATTTCAATCAGATGGAGGAGGTGAGTATGAAAAAGGGGACTTTATTACTCATTTGCAGCAGTCCGGAATACGACATCAACAATCATGTCCAAGCACCCCTCAACAAAATGGGATGGCTAAAAGGAAACACCGACATATAAGAGAACTTGGCTTGACCCTAATCTTTCATAGTAAAGTTCTAAAAAAATTTCTAGTTGAAGCTTTTGTAACAACAGTCTTTTTGATTAACCGGTTACCTTCAGCCGCTCTTAGAATGACATCACCTTTCAAAAAGATGTTTGGTAGACATCCTGATTATACATCCTTAAGAGTTTTTGGATGCAAATGCTTCCCATATTTGTAGGATTTCAAGGCAAATAAATTTGATCCAAAATCTCTACCTTGTATCTTCTTGGGGTACAATGATAGGCATAAGGGATATTGATGCCTCTACCCACCTACAGGACGTGTGTATGTTTCAAGGCATGTTGTCTTTAATGAAGAAGTCTTCCCTTATAACAACCCATCTACTCTTCATGAAAACATACAACATGAAGGAGATATGATTACTTTTAAAAAATGGTTAATTTCAAGAAAAAATGGTGCCACGCTGACACAAGAGTCTACAGTGTTTCCTTACAACAACAATGCTTAGATCATGGTGAATGTCTACCTCCACGAGATTTAATGACTAAGGAACAATCCCTAAAGTCAAATCGCTTAAGCACCAACCCATGGGATAACCCCGATAACAACCACTCTACTCATTCTCAGACCACTACAACCCCTAATACTCGGGCCAGCCAAGCTTACCCAGAATCTCATCCACAGGTTTGCACCAACCCAGAACAGACTAAGCCCAGCTCACAGTCCAGCCCAGAGCGGGCCAACCCCAACGCACGGATTAGCCTAGAATAGGCTAAGCCTGGCGCACATGCCACCACAGAGCGGGCCGACCCTAGCACGCGGGCTAGCCCAAAATGCGGTAAGCCTGGAGCGCAGGCCAGCCCAGCGCGGACCGACCCGAGCTCACAAGGCCATCACCAACGCGCGAGTTGACACCAGCGTGCGGGCTAGCCCAACTAGTCTGCAGGTCATCACCAGCACGCGGGCGAGCCCAGATAGTAGGGCTGGCACCAGCGAGCGGGTCAACACCATTGCGTAGGCTAGCCCAGATCGCGGCGACTCCAGCCCACACAATTAGTCAGAACTTATGTTGCTGCCCATAATGATCCAAAAAGCTTCGAATAAGCCGATCTAAGCACAAACACACAGAACACCTTGGATAATTATACTCATGTCAAGTTAGATGAGTTAACAAGCCTATCTGCTCACAACCCACCATCAGCTATGCCAAGCTCCTCTCAGCCCAACATTAGCCCTAGTGTGGCTTGTTCAATACCACAAGGACTCAATAATACCCCTTCCACCAATGGCATGATCACTCGCTCACAACATGGGATTAGAAAGCCTCATCCCAAATATGCTGATCTCCATGTCCTAGAACCCATACCAAAAGAACCACATAACATTAGGTCAACTCTAGCACATCCCGATTAGAGAGCCACAATGCAAGAAGAAATAGATGCTCTCCATACCAACTAAACTTGGGATCTTGGTCCCCACCAACCTCACATGCATATCATTGGATGCAAATGGGTTTACAAGGCTAAACTTCATTCAGATGGCCGCTTAGAATGGCTTAAATCCAGGTTGGTTGCTAAGGGTATAATCAAATTGAAGGAATTGACTTCACTGAGGCTTTCTCACCTGTCATCAAACTAGCTTACCATTGCTATAATACGTGGTTGGGAACTTAGACAGTTGGATGTGAAGAACGCATTCCTCCGTGGAAAGTTAACATAATCCGTATTCATTGAGCAACCTCCTAGCTTTATAAACCCTCAATCTCCATCATCTGTTTGCAAATTGAATCATGCCTTATACGGTCTCAAGCAAGCACCTCGCAAATGGTTTGATCGCTTAACTTATCTTATGGTTTCTTTTGTAGTATAGCTGACCCATCTCTCTTTATTTGTCAATCCTCACAAGGACTTCTTGTTCATCTTTTATATGTGGATGATATGGTGCTTACAGGAAACAATCCCCCTCTTCTTCACAGTTTTATCAAATGCTTGGCTCATGAGTTCGCCATAAAGGATATGGGAGCTCTACATTTTTTTTCTTGGCATCCAAGTATCATCATTTGATGGAGGACCCTTTTTATCTCAATCTTGCTATGCACTTGATCTCTTGGAAGGAACACAAATGCATGACTGCAAGCCTATCTCTACCCCAATGGTGCCCAAGTCAAGATTAGAAACACTTACACATCCTTTCCATGATCCTACTCATTATCGAAGTATTGTTGGAGCATTACAATAACTAACATTTACTCGACCGGATATCTCTTATAGTGTCAATTTCTCCTGTCAATTTATGCATCAACCTCTTATCGGTCACTATCAGATAGTAAAAAGGATTTTACGCTATCTTAAAGGGACATTTCACCTTGGTATGCGGATACTATCCTCCTCCACTTTTGATCTCTATGCCTTCTCTGATGCTGATTAGGCTGGATGTCCTCTCACACGAAGGTCTACCACTGGCTATTGCACTTTCTTAGGAACCAATTGTATTTCATGGAGTGCTAAGAAGCAAATTAGAGATGCTAGATCAAGCGCGGAAGCAGAATATCGAGCAATGGCATCTACGACTGCTGAATTAACGTGGTTATCTTATCTCTTTCGTGATCTCCAAATCACGTGTCCGCGTCCTCCAACACTTTATTGTGACAATTTCAGCGCACTTTATATGACTGTGAATCCAGTATTCCATGCCCGTACGTAACATATCAAAATAATTGATTATCACTTTGTACGGGATTGGGTTTCACTCTGTCTTCTTGTTACTAAATTCGTTCGATCCAACAATCAACTTGCAGATATTTTTACTGAACCCCTCTGTCGAACTCCTTTCTTGGATTTACGTGTCAAACTGGGTCTCTCCCATCAGCCCAGTTTGAGGGGGAGTATTAAAGAAAATATAGAAGGAGATGACGAAATCTCTTCCATCACCCAACCGTATGAAGAAATCAAGGAGAAAATCACTCCATTATTGAAGAAGGCTCCATCACTCCAACAGTTAGAAGGCAATATGAAAGGAGAAATCTCCTCCATCACCCAACCGTATGAGGAAATCAAGGAGGAAGTCTCTCCATTATTAAAGAAGGCTCCATCACTCCAACGGTTAGAGGATAATATGGAAGGAATCTCTCCATCAATAAAAAGGAAACCAACTCCATCACTCCAACAACTAAAAGATAATATGGAAGGAAGAATTTTAGGAGAGAATCTCTCCATCAATACAAAGGAAACCAGCTCACCATCAAACACGCACACAAATCTTGTGCGTGAAACCTTCAAACCGTTTTAAATAAACTCCTTTATATGTAATTATCCTTAACTCTTTCTTAGAATAATTTTTCTAATTACCAGTTGTAACTTTGTAAAGAATAGTTTAAATATAACACAATAAAGGTCTCCACCTCACGTTGAGATAGAGATTAAATCTCAAACATAGATTTTTACATGGTATCAAAGCCTATCTGTGAGATAGAGAGCTTTATTGTGTTATATTTAAACTATTCTTTACAAAGTTACAACTAGTAATTAGAAAAATTATTCTAAGAAAGAGTTTAAGGGTAATTATATATAAAAAGAATTTATTTAAAACGGTTTAAAGGTTTCACGCACAAGATTTATGTGCGTGTTTGATGGTGAGCTGGTTTCCTTTGTATTGATGAAGAGATTCTCTCCTAAAATTCTTCCTTCCATATTATCTTCTAGTCGTTGGAGTGATGGAGTTGGTTTCCTTTTATTGATGGAAAGATTCCTTCCATATTATCTTCTAACCATTGGAGTGATGGAGCCTTCTTTAATAATGGAGAGATTTTCTCCTTGCTTTCCTCATACGGTTGGGTGACGGAGGAGATTTGTAAGGACCTCAACCTTTATCCTTAATTAAATTGGATTAGTAGCTAAGTTTTATTTAAAATAATTAAATTAGGTCCACAAGTAAACTAAGTTAGTGTCCATTAGGTCCCTGACCTTAGAAAGTTAGACTAATCAAGAAATTAAATTAATTTAAGTAGCCAACCTGATTAGTCAGCAGAACCTCAGAGATTAATTAAATTTTAAATAATTAGATTAGATAAGTAATCACATTCATCAACTTCCGAGATCCACCTCTGCCCCACCAATAAAATCCCTCTAACAGAGCCTGCTTAAGTGACCTATTGGAAATTATAAGACCAGAAACCCCATTTTACCTCCGCTGCTGAACTTATTCACATCTAACCCGTAAAGCCTATAAATAGAACACTGAACCTCATTTTCAGCATTTTCTCTCTTTTTCTTTCTCTCTTCTTCTCTCTTGGAGCAATGGAGCTTGTCGTAAATCCATGGAGATCGCGAAAGACGGTGAATCGACTCTGATGCTATTCCTGCAATACCCCAAGTTGAGTAACCTGTCTTTGAAGTTGTTATTTAGTTGTGTTTTAGCGTTTTGACCTAAGAGAAGGGTTGTTCGCCATATACCCACCTTCTCTTTAGGATTTATACCTTTAATGATGATGCATGAGGAAACCCTAAACACTAGACCACCTGATTGATCTCATATGTGGAAAAAACAAACCCTAAGTGGAGAAAATAAGGGGAAAACCCCAAATCTCCATTTTAGACCAACCAAATGCAAGATATAATCATAATGGGACATTCCTGGTAATGAGACCAAACTCCCGATGAAATTCAGACCTGCTGACCTTTTCCCTAGCTTCAGCACATTGTTTGGCGCACCGAACAGGTCGCTAAAACTCAAAGCACTTTCTGGGCTCTTGGGAATTGTTGCCGAAGGCATCCTAGGAAAGCCTAAGAGGTCGTTAAAACCTAGTTAGGCGAGCCTAAGGGGTCTTCGAATGGAATATGAGACCAAACGAAGTTGACTTCTCGTCTATCAAGACTCAATTGGACTAAACCCCGAAGTGTCATTTGATTTGACACACTTTTGCACTTTTCTGCTCGTCGAATAGTCGCCGAACACCCCTCCGAACAGCTCCACTGGTCCAAATGGGGTGATTCCAATGAGAGCGCGTGTATCTTAACTAGTTACACGTGTTTGGCCTATTTCCGGGTCAGTTAGACGTCTTATGCAAAATTCGACCCCTCAACCCGGAAATTTAGATTTCTAGTTTTGGCAGAGCAATAAAGGATTTCGGGGAAATGAGTAAGCATGGCCCCCAAACCCTCCTATTAGCTTTGTACCACCATAATACACATGTTGGGATGTAAATGGTAATTATAATGCTTGATTTATTCACTCATTTGTGAGTTTAGGTATATTGAGATGCCTTTGTAAATGTTCCTTGAGAATGACATTGGTTTAGGCACTCGGATGCCTCGTATGTATATTTATGATGATTGGATTTCGTTGATGCATCCAAGGTATATTATTGATGAAGAGTTTGGTGCCGGTGTGCCCAATTGACTTTACTTCTTGTATTTGTAGGTTTATAGTTTCTCTAGTACGCTTTTAGTAGTATATAGATAAGTAGACATGGTTAGACTTAGATTAGTTGTTTATAGTGCTTAGTAAGTTAGTTCAAAATTAGATTAGTCATTTATATGCTTTATATTTCTTAGTAAGTTAGGTTATGAGACTGTGCCCATATAATTGAATGTTTGAATATATGCCTATGAAAACTTGTCTGTTGCATTAAATAGAGAATATGAATTTGGATGTTGCATATGGACTTTCCGGCTGTGATAGCTTGGTCTAATACCCTTCATGATACCATGGGTTTAGACTAACACTTGGGATATTGACTTGATAGCCATTTTAGTCCTATAAGAGGACCCTATGATTATAACCAAGCTGAGAGTGAACCCACATAGGGAATCTCATCAGTCTTGAGGGATGATGATTGTCCAAGGATCCGCACGTTGGTGTAAACTTGGAAGATGGTGGACTATCCCAAGGATCTGCGCGTTGGTGTAAGCTTGGGAGTCAGTGAGACCATGTTATATTTCTGTTGGGCTGTGAATATGTATGATTCCCTGAGGGATACCGCAGGTTGCTGCAAGTCTTGAACGAGGGCCCATAATAAAAAATAAGTTAGGGAATTGTGCCTCCTAGGTTGAAAGCCCTAAAAACTATGTTGTACACATAGAATCGTCCTATTCCTTGTCCGTATATACGAGGGATGATTTTAGGTTGCTGGAACATCCTAGGGTGCATTCAGGTTGCTGGGATACTCTAGATAAAGATTGAGATCACGTGGGAACATACGATATTTCACCTTCCATACAGCATTGCGTTTCACTTGCATTGCATATTCTGTGTCGATATTAGTGTAAGAGCCTTTTGTATGAAACACTTGGCCTAATTCTCATACAAAAATCTATGCATGTAGTTGTAGGACAATTGACCACTGAGTAATACTCAGTGAGGATGGAAGAGAACTTGTAGTGTGTTTATTTATAAATATATACTCACATTGTTCACCACTTGCACATATCTGCGTATTACACATTGCTCACTATCGCACTTTTCTCATAATGTTGGGGCATGAGTGAATACACTTCATTGTACGTTTACTCATTCTGGCATCTAGCTTATGCCTGTTATTTAATATTTCAGGATCAGGAGCTTAAACGAGAAGAGGGAGACCGGAATGAGTAGCGTACTCTGGTAGAATATTTGATCTAGTATAAATGTAGACTTTATTTAACTAGAATCCTTGATTTCAATCTAGGATGTATTTAGTTACTTATATCTTACTAGAACTATTAGAATCTTCCGCTTATGTTTTGAATACTGTTATCCACACTTGTAGAAATACAAGGTGAAGGTTGCGAAACAATCAGAAAACCTATGAAATTGGGAATTTCTGGTTTAGGTCGTGAAAATATTTCTCCTTTCATATTATCCTCTAACCGTTGGAGTGATGGAGCGTTCTTCAATAATGGAGAGATTTTCTCTTGATTTCCTCATACGATTGGGTGAAGGAAGAGATTTCTTCATCTCCTTCTATATTTTCTTTAATAATTCAGGCGTTAGACTTGCAAGTAACTAAAAACATTTATCCTGCTCTTCTCTGATATGGAGTTTTAAGATCAGATATAGGAGGGAGATATTGTTGTAATTCATCCTATTTTTTCTTCATGTATCCAAGGTGATCAGTGATGGATTGATCTTCTTATTTTGCTTGGGATAGAGCTTGTTTTGGTTGAAAAATTCTTGAGGCATTATTTTGTTGACCATACATGGTTTTGATGGAATCCCATAGGTCTTTGGCAGTTTCAGCATAGGCAAAAATTTCATGAATTTTGGATTCCATGAAATTGAATAACCATGATATAACCAATTGGTCAGTGGCTTGCCATTCATTGTATTTAGGGTCATTGGGTTCAGGCCCTGCCTTTTTCCCATTTATATATCCTAGTTTAGATATGGCTCCTAGGAATATGGTAATTGCTCTAGACCATGACAGATAATTAGTCCATTTAATGGAACTGTTGAAAGTTTGATGCTTGTGTTAGCATCATGATTATATGCCATTTTTCAAATACTTTTGTGGTCCACCAATGAGATGGAAAGTAAGAAGAATCTGACCTGAGGAATTTTAGAGAATCACACCTTTCGTTCCTAACACAGCAAGAGTACAGAAGATACCAATGAATAGTGTCAATCTTGCTCAGACAAATGCTAGACCCATGATCAAGCATTGCTCTGATACTATGTTGGATGTGAGCATAATATAAGAAGAAAACAATCACACATGAACACAAGATGTGAGCAATATGAGATTGGATGAATTGCCGACAGCTCCTATTCCTTTAATTCTCTGCCAAGAATCTCGAAAAAAAACGATCTTAAACTCAATAATGTAGTATGCCTGTTAAAACCAGACAGTTATATAGTTGGATTTGAATGAATATATATAGTTGGTTTGAAATGAAGAGTATGCATTGCCTATGACTGTCATGTCAATGGCAGTTGACACCTTGATTTACTAGCAAATGTTCCACATAGAAGGGTCTATAATACATATGAGCTGTAAAATCATTGATGGGACTCACTTAGTTCCTTACCGACAGCAATATACTCGAATCTGACATAAGGCCAGTAGTTCCTCACATTCCTCTGGACCTATACATTTGCATTGGTAAGGTTGGATGCAAGAGCACGGAGGACTGAATTTGCATAGGAGCTTGGTTCAAATGGTACAGTCGCATTCTTTGGATGAGTTGTGCTCTATAGAGAGGAGGAACTTCATGTGGTGTTAGTAAATTGTCATCTGAGAATTTCTATAACAACTCCTATCTGTTGCGAGCCTGCATTGAATTGGAACCAAAAAAAAAAAAAAATGGTTGTCACTTCAGGACTACATATGCATGTGAATGTATGTACATTAGTATGGATTGAGCTACTAGTCATCGCATCATGGTTTCAAGATCGGCCGATACCAGTCCGTACCAGCCGGTCCGGTTTCAACGACAAAGGAAGTATCGCTGGCATAGTTTCAAGGATCGGCCGATACCAGTCCGTACAGACCGGTCCAAACCGGGACCGGATCATACCGGTCCGGTTCCAATCCGCAATACAAAGACTTGTATCCCCAGGTTATGGACCGGCGGTCCGGTGACCGGTCCTACCTGTCGGTGACCGGT
>JAUPMG010146210.1:0-11129 GCA_031762675.1 Pachysandra terminalis
AGAACCCTTCAAAATCGCGTGAGAATCGCGCAATCTTCAGATCCGAAATTAGCTGTTCGTTTCAAACCAGGACTCTCAATGTCGCTCGATCGACAATGGCGCTCAATTAATAATGTCGCTCGATCAACATTGACGATCGATCCACAATGGAGATCGATCGGCAATGTCTTTCTTCAGGTTTTCTTCCTTATTTGAACTCCTTCACTTGGGCTTCTCTTTATCTTCACTTTAGCTTCTCTTTGGCTTCACCATCAGCCTTCAGCACGATCAACTGAATTTAAATGTTCAGAAGTGCTTCCTTAACTCACT
The DNA here is from genome assembly GCA_031762675.1 of Pachysandra terminalis. Classification (NCBI taxonomy): domain Eukaryota; kingdom Viridiplantae; phylum Streptophyta; class Magnoliopsida; order Buxales; family Buxaceae; genus Pachysandra; species Pachysandra terminalis. Next base: position 310 of record JAUPMG010146210.1, read on the forward strand.
TTTCTGCAAATCCCATCAAACCTGAAATCCAACAAAATTGCATCATTTCTTCAATATAAACATATAAAAAGGACTAATAATCATTAAGCACAAGTCTAGAAGATGCAAGTATTGCATACTTATTAGTAAACTTTATGTTGTAGGTCGATTCTGAGTTGATGGACGTATACTGCTTCGTATTGTTTTCTTTATTATTCTGTTGTAATAAAGTTAATCGGAATAATAGTATTCAAATTTTCTATGTTAGGCTCTGCTGAAGCCGTTTGACTTATCAGTTTAATATTTGAATTTATTGTATTTCTTCTGCAACTCTGTGGTGATGAATAAAATCAGTTCTTATTTCATCTCTTATATCTTAGATTTTATATGGCAATCCGCGGTCCAGAAATGGATCCCGTAGGTCTCGCCTCGTGATTCGTGCCATACCGCCTAGGGATCCGTGTTACAGGATCTGGGGTTTGACACATATGAACACTAAATGAAAGAATATATATATATATATAATGTGTGATCAATATGCAATAAAGATGTGATAAGTGGTCAGCAATAAATATGATTGAGAGCAATATAGTCCTTCCATAGGACAACAATGGTTTAAAGAACATAGTCTCTAAACTCAAGGGAATCACAGAAAGTGTTAGATAAACTATATCAGCAAGGAAATCCTTATAAGCAACTCATAAGTTCAGATTAGTTCAATACACACACACAATGATTCATAAGCAAAATCAAGCCAACAACACAAGAACACAATCCTGCAGTTCAAGCAATCACGATGTAACCAATTATGAAGTAATGCAATGCAAGATGCTGGTTCAATTATTAATGCATGCTGTGCACCTAAGTATAATCACCACATGTGATTTAAGACAGACAATTCTAATATGCAATGCACTGTATAGTACTCGTCTAGTGTAGGTTCCTCATATGATCTCAATCATACTATCCAAGGATGCTCACTTAGAATCCATCCCCCAATACATGGCAGAAATGGTAGATTATTCTATGTGTACATCATAGTTTCTAGGGGCTTCGACCTAGAGGACACAAGCGCCTCACCTTATTTTCGATCATAAGAATTAAGCCCAAGGCATCACTTAGAACATACCTTAGCCGCTCTATCAATAGTGTTTCACTTATATGATTCAGATAATGGGTTTTCAATAACCCTCACCTATCATTCAACAAGTCTTTTGGGATTATCACATAGAACATATCCCTCACAAATTAATTGGTCTATTAGGATAATCAGTCCCTCAACACAGGAAAATTTGATTAATCAAGAATTTCCTCACCTATTATGATTTCCAGATCATAATACTCTCATTATAATCATAATCTCCAGCAATCTGAATTTATGATGGTCAAGTCAATGCATTAGTCCAATACAAGGTCATTATGCAATAATAATGGCATATGCTGTGCAAGTGAGAAAGTGCGCATTAACTAAGCATTCAAAGTATGTGTACAAGGTGTAATATGATCTAACTAATCATGATGGCAGTGAACATATAAGTAATGAAGACTAATTAGCATGGTAGTGATAAATATGTAGGTAACAAAGATTCATATCAATGTATCATTAATTCATAAACACATGCATACAAGACATAATATGATTTAGTTAACCATGATAGTAACAATTAAGAAAGTATATCAAACATCCCAAGTCATCAGGTTTAGCAATTAGCTCCCAAAAGAGTAATTATATGCATCATGAGTTTAAGTCAAAGATCATTAGTCTATCAAGCATGGAAATCAGATTTATAGGTATAAGAAATAATCATATTTGAACTAAAGTAACACTATAGTCAATCTAATTAGATCAAAAGAAGCATGTATGTGAAATATCAAGTAAAACGAACCAATTTGGGAAATCTCGGTAGACCGTGAGTCTGTTGAATCAGGTTCGGTAGGGTGTCGGTGGACTTTTCGGTTTACCGAAGAGTCTAGCGAAATCCAAAGGGGTTCTGGATTGGTCACATTGTCAGACTTGGTGGGGTTTCAGTATGCCGAGTGTGTCAGTTCGTTATACTTTCTAGTAAGCCTATTTTGGGTCTCGATGGGGTCTCAGTGCACTTTCCAAAATTCAAAAATCAAGTCGTTATGTTCGTTAGGGTCTCAGTATGTCGAAAAGACTGCCGAGGGTGTTATGGGTTAATTCGATGGACTACTCGGCATGCCAAGGAGGTCATCGAAGCACGGGGTTTGGTCAAAAACACCAGATTTCAACATCTTCTTCAACTCAAATCATAAAACACTTTCAAGTAACCCTAGATAATATCGAATTCTGAACAAAACCCAATAAATAAATCATAATAAACAATACTTTTAAATACACTTACCTTCTCCTACCATTAAAACTTGGAAAACAAGTAAAGCTTTGGAAAACAATTGAAAAAGAACAATGCTCCTATTAAAATCATAAACAATGATATCCTTGAGTACTTACCTTGATTTGGTCGTGTGCTGTAGTGAGTTACACCTCTAATCTTCCTCTTCTTCCTCTCCAACGAATTTTAGTGTGATTCTAACCTCTAATGGTCCTATGTTTATATAGGCACTTAAAGAATCTGTAATTAGTAACTATTAACCTTTAATCTCAGCCCTTGATTGGGAGTCATTAATCTCAGTCCTTGGATGGAAATCTCAGCCCATGTGGCTTAGTTTCTAATATGGGTTCTTACTATTGTTTGTTAGGAGCTTAGATTTAATTTCTAGAAGCTTTCCTATAATTAAGTTTCCAGCCCATGTGGGTTTCTAATTACAAGTCTTCTTTCTAGAACCTTAGTCTTTAGTTTGAATTATTGCTATTCTAGTTTTAAAGAGAATCTTATTACTTATTAGCCTTTTAATCTTAACCATTGATTGGAAATTGAATGTTCCTACAAAATCCTAGCCATTGATTTATTTGTTGAGATCTTTTAAGATCCTAGCCACTGATTTATTTATTGAGATCTTTCAAGATCCTAGCCACATGTTATAACTTAAGCAGTTATGATTGTGTGTGATGTACCTAGTTTCCTATTAGTACAACCCACCAATCACAATCAGTCAAAAGTCAAACATTATAGCTAATTACTAAAATTTTAAATTAACCTCTATTTTAATTACACCCTAACTCCTATACTTTTATTAATTACACATTAATCCTTAATCGTATATTAAATATATATTAACGATATTATTTTTGTTGGGTTATTACAACTACAAAGTGCCTAAAACAATCTAATGCTTCCAACTTGTGGGAAATCAAGTACACAAAACCGTATCGTGTGTAATCATCGATGAATGTGATGAAATAGGACTCTCCGTGGTGGGTCCTAACATTAATTGGTCCTCATATGTCAGAATGGACTAACGCTAAAGGAACCTTTGCTCTCACTGCCTTACCAAATGGTTTCCTACATGACTTACCGACCAAATAATGCTCACAAACGTGTAACTGAACTTTGGCAAGCGAACCTAGTAGACCTGCTTTAACCAATCGATTAATCCTCTCTATCCCTATGTGGCCTAGTCTAGCATGCCATCTCAATGAATTAGAAATAACAACATCATCATCATGGAAAGTCAAATTAGAAACCAAATTTGCATCACTTGAATCATCAATATCAAGTTTAAACAGACCATCAGAAATAAATTCCCTACCGTATAAAACCAACTCTAAAGAAATGGAGATGCAGTCTCTACAGAAAATAACAGAAAAACTAGTCTAAATATCTCTACTAGCTATATCAGATTACTTTGGACATGTCTCTCTTTCCTCTTCGCTTCCCCCTTTAGGGCGCTTGGCACCATTGTTTGCCTTAGACGCTTTCTCAACTATTTCCCCCTTGTTGGAGCGCCTTACCCTTGAGCTTGCACCTAGACCTAGCTGTCTTACACTTCGTTGGTTCGGCTAAGAGCGCAATCCTATTAGACCTTGTGGTCTGATTCTTTGCCTCGAACTCAAGATAATGCAACAAATCATTGAACATTTTAATGCTCTCATTGTGCACCATGACGAGCCTCATGTGCTCCCACGAGTCAGGTAGGGATATCAAAACAGTGAGAATCTGCTGCTCATCTGTCACTGCAACTTTCAGATCATGTATCATAGATGGCATCTTCCTACGATGCTCAACCATGCTCACACTGAGAGTCATCTTGTAAGTCTCAAATCTCATCGTCAGGGCTCATAATCTGGTGGCCAAGGTTCTAGTGAAAGCGAGTTTCAATGCATTCCAAATCTCAAGTGCAGTCTTATAGGCCTCGAATTCGCCTATAAGATCATTGTGCATACTACCCAACATAGTAAATCATGCACAACAATCCTTCTTGGCCGAAGCCTGATAGACCTCCATATCTCTACGATGCTAGGCAGTGGTTCCCTCCTCAGGATAATCTAGGCTATGTGATAAAGTCTCTTGGGCCTCGGACTCATCGAGGAGATATTGGATCTTTCTATGTCATATGTCATAGTTCTTACAATCCAATTTCTCACCCTTGTTTTAGGCCAGCTACTATTCTCTTAGTGGTCATATCACTACAATTAAAGTGCACATATCTAGCATCTCATATACACACACATTGTTGATTTTGCATCATCATCTAGGACTAAACAATAATAATAATCTTTTATTTATCAGATCAAAAATACACTAGACCGGAGCTCATAATGCATAATCATCACCATTGCAATGAAATTATAATCCTATTTTTAAGCCGTAATATGCAAAATCCTTCTAGGAAATAACATAATCTCAACTAGGATATTATTTACATGTTATCCTCATATAATCATGTAAATAATCATGATCTTATTTACATGTTAACCGCATATAATCATGCAAATAAAATAAACTCTAAACATGATATTATTTACATGTTAACCTCATATAATCATGCAAATAAAATAAACATTAAATCATGATATTATTCACATGTTAACCTCATATAATCATGCAAACAAAATAATCTTTAAATCATGATATTACTTACATGTTAACCTCATATAATCATGTAAATAAAATAAACTCTAAATCATGATACTATTCACATGTTAACCTCATATAATAATGCAAATAAAATAATCTCTAAATTGTGATATTACTTACATGTTAACCTCATATAATTATATAAATAAAATAAACTCTAAATCATGATATTATTCACATGTTAACCTCATATAATCATGCAAATAAAATAATCTCTAAATCATGATATTAGTATCATGCCCCGAATCCCGGTGCCCGAATCCCTAAGTGGGTGGCACGGATCACGAGATGCAACCTTCGGGTTCCTAACCATGGAACGCAGTTCACAACAACAATCACATTACAAGAAGTAATTATAACTCATGTAAAGAAAATCAGAGTACAGAAATAAACATTAAATTATTCCAATAAATCAAAACTTGGCTTCTTAAGAGCCTACAAACCAAAATAACTACTCAACTAGCCTATTACATCAAATCTAAACTACTAATCAAAAGAAAGACTAAAACATAAACAACATCAAGTCCACGCAATGTCATCAATCTCCTAAACCTGCAACATCAATAAGTTGTGTGAGCTTGGAATGCCTAGTAAGAAGTAAGTTATGTTGTCCATCCCCAAGGAATCACATCAGTCCAATCAATATATAATATCATGAAATCATAGGAAATCAATTCATATCACATAAGAATTCCATCATGCCAATCAATCAATACGAAAGCACTCCACTATCCAGTGATCAGTCGGTCCAACAATCTCCACCAACACCTCGGTCCACGACCTTACGGTCAATATGTCTCCAGACCAATTATCCCATGTGTACAGCGTGGTTTTGTAGGTTATTTCGTACATTTAGGGATTAACACCTAGGGAGGCCTTCAAAGAGGACGATTACCCACATACATTTAGGGATTTAACCCAGGGAGGTCACTATACGACGATTACCCATAAGAACAAATTCCATCTCAATCTGAAGTATCCCAAATAATAGGAATTCCCGTGAAAGATTCCATCGAAAACTATCCGTGCACCCATACACACAAATACTCCTCTGGAGACCATCATAAGACTCATTCACAACAATCAATCGGACCTCCGGTGATAACACCCTTTGGAAGCTGCCCGAGTGCCCATACATCCGAACAATCTTTAGGAAGCCATCACAGGAATCCTTTCCAAAGAAATCTTGCATAATTAAACACATGCTAGCACAATAACCAAACAGTCCAATAATCTTCAAACATGTGTCACAACCTTAAGTCAAGTGGTCAAGTCCTCAGGTCAATAGGTTCAAATATGGAAATCAGTCTGTGCCTATCCATGCTATTCGGTGGAGTCTTCAATGGATCGAAGCCTACCGAAGGGTCAATTTACACTAAATCTAAGGTTCTGTCAATGGAGTAATCGGTGGATAGAAGATTCTACCGACAGGACCCTGTGGTTTCTCAAGGGTTCGATGGAGCACTCGGTGGACCGAAGCCTACCGAACACTCAATTAAGCCTAAAATTCACACACTGTCGGTAGGGTAGCCGGTGGACCGACTCCTACCGACCGAGCGTGTTCTAAGAAATTTATTGGTTCGTGAACCTAATTTTTTGGTATCTGATTTTCATTCCTATCACTATCAAAGGTCTATAATCATCATAATTAATATATTATACTTTATTTAACATATTAAAATACATGTTAACAAGAAAATCAAATCTAATCACTGATTAATACACACATGCTTATATAAGTTCTAGAATCAGTCTAATATTCTATCAGGTTGTATTATATGATCAAATATCATGATTTTGTATCACATCTTATATAAGGACAATCAAACCCATAGGCAACGATCATAATATATTAAACAAACATATCAAATCCTATAAGAACACAATAATTAATCTAACATGAATTTGCATAGAAATCTGGAACTAAATCTAACATCCTATTTAAATTCATGCTTACATGATTCGAACAACCAATATTAGTATCAAAACAACCATATTGTATCGTACTTCATGAAATCAATGTTATAATATTAAGTATTAATGATATCTGAAATCCAAGTGAACTATACAGAAATCACAACTTACCGGTTATACTCTATAGATGATGATCCTAGTGTGTTGCTTTTTCTTCAACAAATTCAAAACTCAGCCTCCAACGTCCCTCTCTTTCTCTCAGCCAAAACACTAACCACCTTCCCTCTTACTTCTGTTGTACACGACTCCTATCCAAACCCCTCTTTTATAGAAATCCCATCTCCACCTTCTATTCTCAACACAACTCTTCCCTCTCCCTTTCTAATCTTGCACGCACCCTCCATCTCATCCTTTCAATACTAATCTCACTCCTATTCTAATTAGAAACTCCTCTCACTTAAGGAAACTCTCTAACTTAGTCTAGATCCTAATTCAAATCTTAACCTCATTAATTAATTAGAAACTCTTCTAGACGAACTAATTAACTTAATCAAGTTTTAATTCCATCTTATGATCTACACGTGAGCTTCTAATTCAACTTAATTCAGATTTGTTAATTACACCCTACTCCCCCATAGTTTCTATTAATTATAATTTAACCCTAAAAATTACAATTTAATCATATTACAATACTAAACTTATTATTTTTATTATTAAATTTGGGTTAGGGTCGCTACAATTACTTACATGTTAACCTCATATAATCATGTAAATAAAATAAACACTAAATTATGCTTTAAAAATCTAATATCGAAAGTCAAAATAAAAATGAATTTTAAGGTTTGATGGGCTGAGTGCAGAAGTCAAGTGCAGTTGGCGCGCGCAACAGCCCAGCAGCAAGGGCACGCATGGCAGCCCATCACACAGCAGGGCACGCAGGTCGCCCAATAGTAGCAAGCTCGCACGGCTGCCCAGAAGCAGCAGACGCGCGCGGGCAGCCTAGCACAAGGCCTCGTACGACAGCCCAGCGCATCATGTAGCCCAACACGTAGGCGTCGTGCAGCAGCCCAGCGCACAGGCCACACACGGGCAGTAGACGCAATGCGTAGGCCGCGTACGGGGTAGCCCATCAGGCGTGCAAGCTCAATATGACCAGCCCATCAGGCGCACAGGCCCAGCATTGTCAGCCCATCAGACGCGCAAGCCCAGCACGGCCAGCCCATCAGGCGCGCAGGCCTAGCGCACATGTCGTGCACGGGCAGCTTGACGCATCAGGCCTAGCGTGCAAGCCGCACACGAGAGCCCATCGTAGCAGGCACGTAGGCCCAGCGCATAGGCCTAGTACAACCCAGTGTGCAAGCCTAGCACAACTATGCGCGTACGGGCAGCACAGCTCGCAGCCCTAGCGCGCAGGCACAACAGCCCAGGGGCGCGTACGTAGGCGCACCAGCCCAAGCGCAAGTTTCTGCAAAAAATCAGCAACTCGATTGCAGAATAAACGAGGTTTCTAGACTTATCAATTCAACAAAGACGTATCGCAGTAGCTCTGATACTGTAATAACCCGAATAAATAGTAAAAATATTAATAGAGGACCTTAGGTTAAGATGGTAATTTGACTAAATAGACAAGTTGAAACTCTCACTTAGTGTCCCTAGTTTAGGACAATTAAGGTCCTTAATCACACACTGAGAAACAATAGGAAAATTTAAATCAGTAACTGATTAGTTAACACAATAAATTTAAGAGTAGAGTAAATTTGATAGATTAAGTTCTTGATCAAATAAGAATAACATGATATGGAAACTTGAGCTTTCTATTTAGTGTGTTTTTATGTTCTATATAACAAGTTGGTCATCAACCTTGAATGGATTGCCGATTGGATTAGATCTGACCATGCGATCAAGCATGTTAGGAAATTGGGGTGTTTCTGTTATATATAGTAGTAAAGCCTTAATGTGTTGTGAGAATGGCAAAATGGTAAATTATGTTATGGGGTGAGATGTAGGGTTAGGATTCATTTTAGGATATTGTGTGACATAGATATAAAGTATAAAGTAGTTTGTCTTTATTGGAGAATGGATGTAAGGTTAGATTTGAGGTTGGTGAGAATAAGTGGTTGAGATCTAGGTGGTTGGGGTTGGTTAGATTGAATGGCTAGGATGAAAGCGGGTGAGAACTAAAGGTTAGGATTAGATGAGAGGATGAATGGGTGAGATTTAGTTGACTTAGAGATGGAGGGCTAAGATGATGCCACGTGTAGGGTTAGACTTAAGAAGAGAAAAGAGGGCCTCAAGCCTTTTTCTCTTATTTGGGAAAGATGGAGGCTAGGGTTTATTGGAGCTTAGAGGAAGGTGATGGAGAAGGAGCTTGGAGATGAGGAAGATAAAAAAGGGAAGCTTAGTGATGCTTGAGGATTCCTACAACATCAATCAAGTAAGTGGATAATTTCTTGAATACAACTAGATTCCTAGATCTATGAAAATTTCTTTACATTAAGTTCATGAATTTTGTATTTTAGAGTTTGGTTTAGTAGATCTCGGTTATATTAAGGCTGGGTTGAGGTTACTCTTAGTTGTGAGGACAAATGGTAGAGAAACCCCTTTATTGTGGACTGTTCGCGACGTTCGGCGAGCTCCTAGGCGAGCTAAAGGGTCACCGAACTTGAATTTCTAGGTTGTGGACGAACATTTCGGCGCGTCGAAGGGTCGCTGAACTTGAATGTCAGCCCAGAGGTCGCCAAGGTAGCTTAGGGGCACCGAAACCATCTTCGATGCGCCGACAAGGTCGCCGAAAATAGAGGTTCTGGATTCGTCGCTGAATCTCAAACGAGTTCGCCGAGGAGGTCATCTAGTGGAATTCCGGTATACCGAAGTGGTCGCCGAAGACTTCGCCGAACCTATAAAATGGACCAGTTCACTTCAATAACATTCGTATACCTGTGTAGTATAGAAATAGGGAATGCTATGCCTTATTATTAACGATTGTGTGATTTTGTACTTGCAACAGTGTGTGTAACCTAATATTATAAATTGTGCAATATACTATGCTAGATGGTGATGTGTTCCATGCTTATGTACTTCAATATACATGTTTTAGTTAGATCCTAATGCACCCTGTACACATTATATCATGTAAACCTGGTTGTATGCCTTATGCACATGCCATGTTAATAGTGTATATGCTACTTCTTAATCTAGATTTGAACATTGATATAGACGTGAGTAATGAAAAATATGATCTTGAGAGGTTGATTCAAATTAGTTGAATCATACTAAGTGACTCCTCATGGAGCCATTTCCATGCAATGAAGAAAGTAAGTGATTGACAAAGAAGGTCAACACCTGTAGTAAATGACATATCTGACATATTACACGTGAACTCCCAATTTACCTTACACAACCACTTTTCTATGATGATAGGTTGATTGAGCTGTGATGTATGTTTGGCGTGGATTGTATGAATATGCCCTGTACACTATTACTTGAATGCTTAGTTAGCGTGCACATCATCACATGCACAGCATTAACTGTTGACCATGAATTTGGTCTATGAGTAATACCCCGTCTTTGAATCCATAGTTGGAGGATTAATATTTATTCCCTGAGAATATGATGACCAGAAAGTCATCATAAGTGAGGAGACTTAGTTAGGTGGTTGAGGGGCTGATCACCCCAATAGACCAACACTTGTATTCTCCCATGGTGCGGGATGCATATTAGGCATATATCCCAAAAGATATAAGGAAAGATGATAGGTGAGGGCACCTTATAAAGGTAAGTCCCTACATCCGAATCATATAAGTGTGTGAACTTTGACCAATGATCAGTAGTTCTTGGTTCTCTGAGGTGATTCTGTGTGAGACCTTGGGCTTCGTCCCTATGATCGAAAATAAGGTGAGGCGATTGTGTCCTCTAGGTCGAAAGCCC
>JAUPMG010146230.1:0-11129 GCA_031762675.1 Pachysandra terminalis
GTTGATTGAGTGCAGGTCAATGCAAGAGGCATGTTCGTCAGGGTGTCCTTGTTTAGCAGAGATAGGAGACAACATGGTTTGGATTCGGCTACATTGTTTTGGCCTGTAGAGCAATGATGGGGGTTTATTCTAACAGGGCTCCGGTGGAGCAGTGCAATAACTCTCGGGGGGTCGGTTGGAAGGTGGACAAAGCTCTGGTCAGATTCTACTGGACCATCAGATATTGCACCCTTCTGTATCTGCTACTGCCTTTTCGAATTTACTAGGGATAAGTGTGATTTATGGCCTAATGATGAAATACAGGTGGATGCCTACTACAAATGCTGCCAATTCAGTTCAATAGTAGTTGATAGATGGATATATCCGCTGCTCCGTAGATTCAATCCTCCTGCAATCTGTTGTAAGGCTATTTGCAACTCAATTGACTAATGGATTGCTGTTGGAGTGGCACACAAATTCATTCCTTTATCACCATTGAGGCTATTATTTTTGCAGTTTCAGAAGATGGTGCATTCAAATTAGCAGGTCTGGGCACCTTTAAGATTTCTAGCAAGGAAGAGGCTACTCTTTCACGATGGAAAAGAAGCTTTAGACCATTGTCTGGGCTCTATTCCACTGAAGGTGTTTGGGGTAAAATTGCAGGGCTACCTCCTTATCTCTAGATTTGAGAATCTTTCGAGTTGCTTGGAAATGTCTTTGGTGGATTGATGGAGGTGAAAGAGGTTGTGGGCAGTGAAAGTCTTGGATACAGTGGTTACGAATTTTCCGAATAAATTCCTAGATTGATTGGATGTGGGGACGTTTTAAGGAGCTATGGTATTTGGTTGATATCATCGATTGTTTCTGACTTTGTTCCACTGGAAGTTTCGTAGATTATTGGGCTTGCCAAAAAAGAAAATGCCCTCATGGATGGGAAGGGGTTTGAGGCATATGCGTAGAAGGGGCTGGGTAGAAGGTCTGAGGATTGGTGAAAGGTGTATGGCTCTTGGAGAGGTTGTAGATGGCAGATATCAGTACGGGAGGGAAATAGTAGTTGATGTTCAAATTTAAATACTTTGAGCTCTAATCCAGTTGTGTCGCAGGAGGAATTAAGTGGGGTGGAAATGGTGAGGAGGTCCACTTGGACCTTGTTCAAAGCTCAAATGTCAATTGTCTGGCCCATGAACTAACTGGGTCATCGCAAAGATCTGTGGGGTAAGGTAAGTCCACTCAAAGGAGTCCAATTGGTCGATACAAAGCTAGCGCAAATTAGCGGGTCCAATCCGGTGGCATAAATGAGGATGCATTAGCCTATAAGGTTGTGTCTCTCTTTGAACCACTCCTGTCAAGTCTTATTTATCAAATTGGGTATTATAGGTATTCTCACTAGATGAGACTCTTCATTTCTTTGACAGTCTGATGACCAGCAGGGTGAGTTGAACATCAAAATAGTAGTGAACGAGAGGGAGGTGAGGCTGTTGTAGAAGCATATTTAGGGAGTAGGGCTACTTTGTCTCAATGTGGGATGGCTGTAGAGATCTTATCTTTAGACAGTGTACCACCTTATGAAGGGGCTGCGTCAATGATTTCTTTATTCCTTTTATTTCTAGGGATGTGGAGGGGCAATACTGGCTACTTTCAACTTCCTTTCCTTCACTACTGTTTTGATCTGCACCTCACCATACTGGTCATCAGATTATATTAAAGAAAATGAGGAGTCCCATCTAGGGGGAAACAGTTGAGTTTTTGAGGGTGTAGAGCATGCAGTTGACTTTCCGTTGAGGAGGGCAACCTCTTTGCCCTTCCATTCAGAGTCCATACTCTCAAAGTTCAGAGATGTTCCTTTTTTGTATTTGTAGATAATTGGAATGTTTTTTGGGTTTTGTAATTATCGTTGTGTGGTCTAGCTTTGCGAGGTCTTTTTTTTTTCTCTTCTTATTGGATTATAGAATCCTTCTTATAAATAGGGCGTGGTCCTCTCCTCTTTAGTCATATTAATATGTAACCTTTATTTTTTCTGATTAAAAATAATTGTTCTGAAACAAAGGAAATGTATTTCTTAGTGTAATATACAGAGTGCTTTATGAATATTATTGATTACAAAGATAATATATCCACAAAGGTAGAAATTCCTGGAAAAATATAAATGATAAGTTACAAGAATTGTAGAAAAGAAATTTAAAAAGAAGAGCGAAAAGTCATCAAACAATTTAGAAGAAAAGACTAAGAGCATTACATTTAACCTACAAAGGTATATGTGGTCAAATGGGAGGGAGGGTTAAGGAAAGACATGGTAGGGAGAGATAGACATCTATGTAAAGTTTCTTCTTGGGAAGTGTTAGTGCTCTCATCTGCCTTAGTAGCGGCAGATGCGCTTTCATGGATTACAGGAGAATTCTTCATGAATTCATGGATTGGGAAAAGTACGAGCATGAATTTGCAATTTTTAATTCGTGCTCCCTTTTTAATGCTAGAATAGATATGAACTACCTTTACTTTTTTGGTGAAACATATCCCACTTCAGTTCAAAAAGATTCTCCCCCATCTTCTTCATTGTTAAATGCATGACAAATCATCTCCCTCTCCCCCTCATTAAACTTCATTAATTTCCAAAGCTGACTTTGAAGTCCAATAAAGCAATTAATGTATATGGGGGTATTGTTATCTTTTGTCTTATTTTGTGAGGTATGGTGTGGTTGAAATAAAACTCCTGCAACCATTCCCACTTTGTTTCAGTTGTTACAATGACGATGTGGCAATATCAAATTGCACAATATATCGTACTTTATCTCTTTTGAAAAGATTTTCCTTAAATGGGACATGTACTTGCTTATGTGTAGTATTCCATGTGCCATCCTCGTGTTATTTATAATGTAACTTTAAGACATATTAAATACGAAGTGTTATAGATTTTGGTTGTCATTTATTCTGCTCTGATTTCTTCATGCATTTATTAGATGAGTGTTTTTCATTATGGAAGAAAAAGAAATGTTTCTTAAAAGACATCATAAGCTTATGTATCATCCTTGATTTTAACTATTTATTGTTTGATTTATACAAATATATACATACTTATATATATGTGTGTGTGTGTGTGTGTGTGTGTGTGTATATATATATTTGTGTGTATTAACGGTCTAGCTGTTAAACAAGAGAGGGCCACGCCCGATGAGGGAGGGAGGTTAAAGAAATGAAACTCAAATAAGAAAATTACACCTTTGCAATAGGGTGAAAAATGTTGCTTGAGGCTTCTGCTTTAGCATGTGAGTTAGTGCACTTGGAAAAATGATTAAGTGATCTTATCCTTTTTGGATCACACACATATCTTTCATGTCGTATCTTTGACTAACAAATCAATTTGTACTACAGGTAAGTGTTTTTTTTATATTTTATATTTTTTAATGCTTGTTACGCTATATGCATGTTTTCACTGTAGATCCCTGTTACTAGTTCTGTATTTCTTTGTGACATGAGGTAATTATTTAGGTAGCTTTGTGTATCTAATTTTTATTTACATCATTTTCTCAGGTGTCTGTTCATTTGATTTTTTTTTGTTTTGTTTTTGTTGTAAATGCTTTATATTTAAAATCAGAAATTATTGACTGAATCTCTTATAGAGCATAATGTTGATTACATGTGCTGATACGTCAAATGATTTTTCAAATAGTTTGGTTTCGTAATATTCTGAAGCATTTATCATCATTCTCTTCATTGTAGAAGAGAAAGTTGTCTGACATGTTAGGGTCTACGTGGAGCGAAGATGAGCTTGAGCGTTTCTATGAAGCCTATCGCAAGTATGGAAAAGATTGGAAAAAGGTTAGCTCATTCATCGTCATTGTTTTTTGTCTTTTCAAAGATAGGAACAGTCTGAGTTTGTTCTTATTATTATTGGTTTCAGTGTTTACCGTTAGGGTGTTCCAAGTGCTGATAATCAGAGTTTTAGTAGACTTTATTAGGAGAAAAGCTTTTCACTTTGTTTTTGTCGTAATCTTCTTAGCTTTTATATTAGTAAAGTTGTGATTCAGAATGGCGTGGTGATGAATCAGTTCATTATTCTCGTAGCATTTTCTGTTGATTTTTTTTTTTTCAATGCACTTCCAGGTGGCTGGTGTAGTGCGCAACAGATCTGTAGAAATGGTGGAGACCCTGTACAATATGAATAGGGTAAATTTGGTTATCAACTTTTTTACTTTGAATAGTAATTAGAATTTATCATATGGCTCATTGTGATTTCTATAATCTCATGATTCTTCTTGATTTCTTTATGTGACATTTGTGTGTAAAACTGTATGTGTAATCTTATCTGACTTGAAGGAGGCACCTCATATCTTCAGATAATCTTGTACGTTCTGACTCGTTTCCTTACTTTTCCTATTTGTTCAGCTCTATTTTTTTTTTTTTTTTATCATTAACAGCAATTTCATTAATAATCAAAATATAATACAGAACATAGACTCATGGAATGTGAGTCAAAAGAAAACAGTAAATATAATACAAAGAGCAAAAGAGAAAACTAAAACTGTACAAAACTAATCATGTGTCATCTCGATCTCTTCACCTCTAGGCATAGCAGCCTCAAAAGTGCCTCTCTTCACTCCTTTTCTAGCCTAAACGTCGGCATCATCATTTGCTGATCTAAGCACATGGCTAAAAGATATGCACAAACCATTAGAAAGAAACTGAGCAAGTCTAATCCAATGGGCATATCTCCAAGGGAAGCTAGCCTCACCTCTCATCCACGAAATAGCCAGCTGGGAATCACCTTCAACAATTAAGCGCTCCAAGTTCAGCTTTCTAGCTTCATACAACGCAGTAATTAAAGCTCGTAATTTTGCGGTGATGGCTTTTGCGATACCGATCGGATCAGAAAAGACATGCATAATGACCGCATCCGAATTCCTGAATACCCCTCCAATCCCCGACCTCCCTGAATTACCCAAAGAGGAACCATCGAAATTAACCTTAACAACATCCCTAGGTGGTGCCTTCCAAACCATAATCTTCTTGGGGATTCTTCCTGAGAAACAATCAACTCGTACCAGTTCCTGACAATACAATCCAAAGGAATTCCTTTAAACTCCTATCTAACAGACATTCAGTTGGCCACCATCCTCAAAATGAATTCAACGAGCCAATCAGAAGGGTAATGAGTCTCCTAAAAAATACGCCTATTTCGTTCACACCAGATAATCCAAAGAACTGAGAAGAAGAAAGCCTCATAGAAAATCTTGCCTCTTACTCCCAAACCCTAGAACCGCCATTGGTCAAACATCTCTACGATATGTTCCGGTACGACCTAGGCCACCCCCATCAATGTCAGAAAGTGCATCCAGATCCCTCTTGCCACTGAGTAATGAAGAAAGAGATGATCCACCGTCTCCCCAGAATTCCTGCACAAGAAAGAAATATGTGGAGAAATAGCCAGATTTCTCCTTCTCCTCTGGATGATATCACAAGTATTAATACAATATAGCAAAGCAGTCCAAACGAATAGTCTGACTTTAAGAGGAAATTTTGCCTTCCAAATCTTAGAAACACAAAAAGGAGGAGAATTCGAATTCTCCTCCCGACCCAGGAAATAGAAGAAAGATTTATTGGAAAAAACCCCACAAGACTCCAAAGGCCAAACCCTATAATCCTTGCACTTTGCATCAATGAAAAAAGAGTAAATAAGAAAGTGGTTTCAATCTGGGCAACATTCAATGCCAAATTGAGACCACCTGCTTCTTTACTCTTGCACACCAATTCCAGCATAGAGGCTAACCTAACCAAAAATTTGGTTCTCTTATGGTGAATTGTGTTCTTTGAAAATCAGAAGCACGGAGTTATATGGTGGATATTAAAACTAACATAGTTTCTTAGATTTTATTTTTAGAGCTTCAGATGTATAGGCCATATGTTAGAATTTATCCTCTGCTAATATGTCACTAAGTATGTTTACGGTTTCAATTTTAGGTTTGTAGCAGTCCTTGATATCCAAATTTTGTGTTACTGCGCCATTGGTATACGATAATATTGTAATACTTTTATCGTAACAACACAGCAGGTTTTGTTATTTTCTCTTGTTTTCTTTCTTACGTACTTGAATAGACGGGTATGCTTCATTCATTGTGTTGCAGGGAACTTCTGAACAGTTCAGTAACATAGTGTGTTTGAAATTTGGCCCTGCTTCTGCAGCCGATGAGCCTGACCAGTCTACGTTTGTCCTTCTTACATCAGTTAGTGCCATTTTAGGGTAGTAACTCCGTGTAGACACCAGAACTTGGACACAAAGTCGGTCTTGAAAACTGGGACCCACACAATTTTCCAACATTGGATGAGTTCAGGAGTGGAATTAAAGCGCACTTAGTGTTTGTTTGGATTGCAGGAATTCAGAGGCGGGACTTGGAATTTGTGGGGGTGAAATTCAATTCTTGCTTTTGGATGATCAATTCCTACAGGAATTGAAGTTCTTGTGGGGAAAGAAAGGCACCCAATTCTCAAGATTCATAAGAATTAGAATTCACACCTAGGGAGTTTTTATTGTACAACATAAAACTCCATTGTGTGTGTGTGTGCAAGAGGGCCCATTTCCACTTATAAGTTGGAAGTGGAGCCTATCCAGGTATTATTTAATATTTTATATTATTTTTATGATAAAATTTAATATTTCATTATTATAGTGAGGTTTCCTCTTCTATTAATTCAAATCTTGATTTTTGTCATGTGGTAGCTTCATTTTTATTTATTTATTAATAACAAGAGGATCCATCAATTGAATTAAATAAGTAATAAGAAAAACACTATACTAGGTATGCATATTAGATAGATTAGGCATACGAGGGCAAAGTCTGATTTTGCCCATCCACTGACCTGAACTTGTGCGGTATTTTAGTGGATTTGATTGATATGATATGGTGGGGTTGCAAAATCTGACTTGGTCTGCAAACCTGACTTGTATTTTGTCAGGTTTTGGTCAAATGATATAGGGTGTTAATGCCCTTAGGTCAACCTGAAACCTACTCGAATAATGGTCAGGGTTGGGTTGGCGATGTCGTGACCGGACCTGTTCATGACCAGAAACCAAACGAATTGACCCATTGCAACCCCTTATAATATAGGATGTTATTGTCTTTAGGTAAACTTGAATCGATTCTAATAGTGATTTGGGTTGTGGGTTTATAATACAAGCCTGGTTAATCCGTCCAAATCCGATTCAACTTAGTAGGTGGACATCATTTTGTGACCTGACTTGAACCCAACTTAATATTGCCAGCCCTAATTGGTTGTTTTTTTTTTTTTGATATCAGCAAGTATTGTTTTCTCTCATTCCCAATGAGCATTAAAAACAAAGACAAGAACATTGAATTCCACACTGTCTACCAAGCAACAGATTTTCAATATATATGAATTCGAAATCAAAAGATTTTTAATTCATATGCATTGTAGTTCTTATGTATCTTTGAATTCATGCGATCGAAACATGTTACATACCCTTAGTTTTTCTATTTTTCCATATGGTCCCTTTATAACAAGCAGGCCTTCTTCATATACTAAGTACATTGACATCCCATGTACATATATTGCAAACATAAAAGTTCTTATTGTTGGGACTTACGTTTTAAATTAGTATGTCTTTTGTATTGTGAAGTTTAGTAATTCAATTTAGTGCTTATTTTCAGGCATACTTGTCTCTTCCAGAGGGGACGGCTTCTGTGGTTGGACTCAAAGCACTGATGACAGATCACTATAATGCTGTGGTGAGATTGCAATTCATTTTCTGTTTTATAGATCTTAGTCTTTGTTATATGCTTGTGAGAATATGGAGATTGTTTTTTAAATTATATTAATTCCTAAGCATTTTTTTTTGCTCTATAAGTACTACAACGAATGAAAGAGACCACACCTTTCAGTCATTACATTAGCAAGAGATGCTCAGTTTGCTGAAAATTAATTTTAGGTCAGTGGGAACTGTTGTGAAGAGCTGATAGCTTAATTGTACTATTGATCAATCAAACACTGTAAGCATGACTTTAGGGTTAGTGATGGACAGATTCTTAGAACTTGGTGGATGAATTTGTGACTTGGCCAAAATGATTTGCCTTACTTGCTGTCTGTAGCAAATTAAGCAGTTGGCTTGGCTAAGTTAACCAGGCATGACCAGAAAAACCAAGAGTTTGACTCAACTTGTGATTTTTTTAATAAATAGTTTTAATGATTTGTAATCAACTTTAACTGATAAATATTTGAAATCAAGTCATCCTTGCTTGAATCACCAGTCCTTGAGTAAACATATTACCTGCAATAGATGGTGATAGAAAAGTGAGAACTAAGCAGATGCTTGTATTACGACAGATACTTTTGGTTTGGATGGCCATAAAAAGTCTATTTTGGGGGAAACTGAAAATGTTGTTAACTTGGAACAAGTTAAGCCTTTAGATAGGAAGCTTAGTTAAGAAAGATGAATAAGAGTGAATTAGAGGCCCTTCTCCTACAAGAAGAGATCTGTTGGTGTCAAAAGCAAGGGCTACTTTGATTTGGGTGGGGGAAAGGAGTATTATATTTTTTACTTTGATGATTAATGAAATGTTGTTAATTATTAAAAAAAAAAGGAATATTATATTTTTTCATAGATTGGCTAGTAGTAAATCAAAATTTAATTTTGTAACTGGTATTTAGGTGGAGGGGGAATGGTTGGAGGATAAGGATCGTATAATTGGGTATTTTTTTTTTTTTTTGATAATTAACAGCAGTTTCATTAATCATCAAGGCTCAAATGAGCGTAAAAAATAGTACAAAACAGATCATGAAGTGTGATCTCCAAAATAAGCAAAACATGAACAAAAAGTGCAAAAAAGACAACTAAAAAGTGTTAAGAAGTCCAATGGATCCAGAATCCCGAGGAACCAAAGAACCCCAAAAAAGATCAATTGGGGCTCTCTATGTTGCCCTCATGAGGGATCCCCACAACAAATGACTCCCTATCTACCCCCCTTCTGGCTCTAGTGTCTCTACTACCGAATTAGCTGAACGAGGGACATGGGAAAACGAGATACTCAATCCCTGACTTAGATGCCTCGCTAACCGTCCTAAGTGAGCAAACCTCCAAGGGATGTGGCTGTTCTTTGACATCCAGGAGATCTCCAAGAAATGAGTCACCCTCCACCTGTAGATTCGTCACTTTAATCTTCATTGTCTCTTTCAGTCCTACTATCCAAGCCTTGAGCTCATCTCTAGTAGAATCCACCCCAATCGGACCTGAGTATGCATGGGTGATCAGACTGCCTGAGTTCCTAAACACGCCTCCAATCCCCGAGTTCCCAGGATTACCCATTGACGAGCCATCAAAGTTGTGTTTGAGGAACCCCACGGTGGTGAGGACCATGCCCTGTTTTGAGTGATTCGAACTGGCGATCTATATAATAATGCTATCCAACCCCTAGTAATCGATTCCAGAGGACAGTCTATGAAGTCCCACCTGATTGCAGCCCAAGTGGCTACCGTACCCACAATAGAATCAATGACGGAGTTGAAGCTTTTCTGCGTGTCCTCGTAAATACGTCTATTCCTTTCACCCCAAATAGTCCATAGGATAACAAAGAATAGCTCCTCAAACATAATCTTTCCTCTCTTGCCCAACACTTGAAAGCTCTACTAACTCATCATTGCATCTAATCTTTCCTGCATCACCCACTTGACTCCAATACTCTGTAGAAAGAACATCCACACGTCCCTGAAAAGCTGCAATGAAGAAAATGATGATCAACATACTCCTTTTCTCATGCACATGGAACAAATATGAGGGGATATAACCAGGTCCCTCCCTTTTTGCAGCATGGCACATGTGTTGATTCTATAATGTAAGGCAGTCCACGCAAAATCCTGACTCTAGGAGGAACCCGCGGCTTCCAGAGTCTAGAAGGTGCAAAACAAGCCGGATCTAGATTATTATCCCCGTCATGGTAACAAAAGAATAATTTAATGGAAAAAATCCCATCAGATTCTAAGGACCAAATGCGATTATTGGGGTTCTAACTAGCCATTTGAGGCTCTACTCTTCAGAACAGTATTTGAGGTTCAATCTTAGTAATTTTGGGGGAAGTTACTTTCTGTTGATCAGAAGGCTTGCTTGGAGTGGCCTTTTCTTGAGGATGAGATTAAAAAAGCAATGTGAGAAATGGAAAAAGGAAAATTACTAGGGCTTGATGGTTTCACGATGTATTTTTTCGAGGAGGCTTGGGAGGTGGTGAAATATGATATGATTGAGGTATTCAATGATTTTTTCGATAATGATTGGATAAAGAATGGGTCTAGGGAGATTAAGGACTTTAGATGTATCAATTTGATTGCGAGTTTGTATAAAATCATGTTCGAGGTGCTGGTTTTGGAGTTGAAGGAGGTAATTGGGACATAGTTTCTGAGAACCAAAGTGCCTTTGTTCTTGGAAGTCTTTCTTGATAGTATTTGATTGCCAATAAGGTGGTGGAAGAGAAGAAGAAAGCATGTTTAAAAGGCATGATTTATAATTAGACTCGGAAAAGGCTTATGGTAGAGTTGAATGCGAAGCCCTTGATAGTTGATAAGGTCCTTGAGTGGAAGGGGTTTGGGCAGAAGTGGAGGAGTTGGATTAGGGGATGTTTTTTTTTTATCATTAAAGGTATTAATTATATTAAAATTGCCCAATGGCCGATGTTATATAAAAATAGAATATAATACAGTGTGTATGCCACAACCAAATCTGTACAAGGAGACTAGTCAGGAACATCCCATTTCTGACTCCAATGCCTATCAAACTCACTAAAGTTACACCCCCCAAATTCAGAAAAGTTGGCAGACCAACAAAAAAGTAAAGAAACAATACTGCTAATAATCTTGTGAGTTTCCTTTTCCTTTCCTTTGAAAATTCTCTGATTTCTTTCGCTCCATATTGACCACATAATGGTTACCGGACACAGGTTCCAAAGTATGGAGCTCCTTCTACTACCCTTGCTCTTCTTCTTTTTCAAACCCCAACTATTCAGTTGTGCCTTGAGGTGAACTTGTGTAGAATTATAGGGAGATTTAATTTGATGATCTGTCAGCAATGTTAGGGGGTAAGATTGAGGAGATCTACAGCTAACAGATCATGTTTTCTTATCCCATGATTTTAGGAGATTTAATTTGATGATCTG
>JAUPMG010146241.1:0-11129 GCA_031762675.1 Pachysandra terminalis
AGCTTTGCCCAATCTGACTTGGGCTCGTAAATCTTGAACAAGGCTCAAGCTCGGCTGAGACTCATTAAAATATTTTGGGCTCAAGTTTGGCTCATAAAAAGCTCGCCTCGCAAAAAAGCTTAGTTTATTATACATGCATTAATATTAATACATAATACAAGATATAGGAATATGGATGTATAATCTCATATACAAACCGAGCCGAGACTATTCAAGCTCGGCTCAAACTTGTTAAGATAATAAGTTTTTTTTTTGGCTCAGGCTTGACTCACAAGCCTAATTATAGAGCTCAAGCTTGGCTCATACGAACTGAGTTGGTGCCCGAACCAGAGCTAGCTCATCTCGTTGAAAGCCCTAAAACCTTGTGCGACAAATTTTGCATTATTTTTTTTTTTTGAAGGTAAAAAAAAATAAAAAATTGCAGTTAGGTTAACATAGAGAGGGAAAAAGAATGATATGAAATTGTGTGATGGAACCAAAATTTGAAGCTTGTAGATATGATATGGAAGGTTTAGTTCATGAATGTGATACTTGGGAGGCTGGCACCCTATTATGAATTATGACCACACCCCCCCTTCTCCCCGGGGCTGCACGCTTGCGCATGCACACACACATACATCCTCCCACCCACCTATGAGAGCTTCAATCCTTAATTTTCGAATCTCAATTAAGAAAACTTGCTTATTCATATCATAATCAAATCTAAATCAAAAGCCTCAAAACATTAATTAAGCTAAATTCTACATCAAAAGATGTAACCAAGGACGCATTCCCCAATCAAATCTTCTTATAAGCTTAATTAAACTTAAGCTTTCCCTTCTCTTGCCCATATCATTTCCCCTTTTCACCTTTTAATTGGTCCCAGTCATCAGTTCTATGAACTCCAGCGTCCACTGTTGACGGAGTCCTACAAGACTACACCTCATCCAACCTTGTGCCCTAACTAATGCCCTAAACTCATAATAATGTCCTCCTTAGACCCCAGTCGAATGCTCGACATGCCCTTCCCCACTGAGACCAGACATGCCCTTACCACAATTAGCTATCATTTGCCTTCTCACTCAGTTTCTCACATCCAGTAAGCTGGCAACTTTGGCATCCCTCTTCATTTTTGGAGGGATTGATATCATGAAGTATGGAGGTCATCATGTTTCCTCTAATCCATACTCCTTGTCCTCCTAAAGTACATAATTAGTTTTGAGTGAAGAGGCTTTTGGGTTGTAGAGGCATCTCTCACATCACTGCTTTTTCCCTCCTCTCTCTACAATGATAAGTAGGGCTGTAAACTAGGCTCGGGCTCGTAAACCTTGAGGGCTCAGCTCAGGCTCGGCTCGCAAAAAGCTCGCCTCATAAAGGGCTTGACTCTAAAAAAACAGAAAGCTTAGCTTAGTACGAATATATTAATATTATAATAAATTAACATGTATGTTTAATATTAATAAATGACATAAGATATAGGATAATAGGAATATGGATGTATGATCTCATATGCAAACTGAGTTGAGCCTGCCCAAGCTCGGCTCATGAGCCTAATTATAGAGCTCAAGCTCGGTTCATACGAGTCCAAGCTGAGCTAAACAGCCCTAATGATAAGGTCTTCTCCAACATTTGGGTTTCACAATGAACTAAGAATAAAGGGTGTGTAGCTTTTGGTAAGGGTAGACAAAATGAAAGTTGTTCTGACATCTTCCAACTATTCTACTGTTTTTTTTTTTTCTGTGCTTAAACAGTATGATTGTAGCAAGTAGAGCATTAGATTAACCAAAAAAGATTGAGTTGTCTGTGTTTTGTGAGAGAAAATGTTAATTCTTCTGGAGAAAGATGGCAGGGGTTTGATTGATCATTTGGCTGAACTGGTTTGTAATTATATTTTCTGATTCTGGATAATGATCTGGTTATGTTGGTGATATATGTTTTCTATGAGGTAAAGTTTAAATGATCATCATTCTCGTAAGGAGTCGCATTTTGTTCCAATTTTGTTCCAATTGTTGAAATGGCATTGTGCTTATAATCAAGGCACACAATCTATTGTATATACATCAACTGACAAGATTTATTATTTCATTAAAAAAATGTAATATATATATTTTAACTTTGTTTTTGGTATTTTATTTTGTGAACATAATTTATCATATTCAAATTGATTAATCAGTCAAATTCAGAGGGTCAGATGAGTGTGCTAAACAAGCAATAAAGTGAATGGACAAGGAATATTAAGAATAGCTAGCAATCAATGTATGTTGCAACAATCATTTGGCTTGAGCAATTTACATACAAATGTTATTAGTTGTGATAAACTACATGATAGTAAACATGGAATTCCTTCATAATAGTTCTAGGAAAGAATCAAAAAACAAGGCATTTTCTTAAAGAGTACATGATTTGTCACATCTCAAATCTCAAATCCAAAATCACTGATATTAATGAATGAAATGAATTCCAAGATGCGACTCCTTACACTCAATCCGAGTGTAGACCAATGATATAGCAACTAATACTGCTAAACAACAATAATATCAAAATATTATTGTCCAAAACCAGCGAAAGTCTTTAAATATCAATAAACGACAATAAATTCATTCCTTTACAACCAAAATAAGTCAAAACCAAATCTGAAATTAAATCCCTATTCTAGGAAATAAATAACAGAAATAAATGATAAAATCCCGCTTGAGTCCAAGGATCCTCCCAAACACATGCCATCACCAGACAAATCCTACTGTTGTTTTCCTGGAATATTTTGCATTAATGTGTGAGCTCGCAAAACCCAATAAGTACAAAACACTTACGACAATGCACACAAGACCACTCAAACATATATCAAACAACAGAGTATCATCTTGCAATCAATCACATGCATCAAAATGATAATGGTGTGTATGCATTATAATAACAATTGTACAGATACCTAATAAACCACTGAATACTGCAAAATAATATGATATGTAATGCGTATGAATATGGTGTGTATGCAGTGTTGAACTCCTAGGAAATACACCATGTTAAATTTATTGGGCTTACGGATAACCGACAAGAGCCAAACCTTTGATCCTTCCCTTATAAGGCAAGGAATCATACCTCTTACATCCATTTTACAGCCGACCAGCTGGATGAGACTATCACCGGCATTCCATGTGTACCTCATGGCTCTAGGGACTTTCAATCCACGAGTCTTAATTACTCAATCTGTTTTCAATATTTAGGAACTGAAATTCACGGATTCTAGACCAAGAGTATCCACTCTCTATGAACCCGACCATGGTTTCCTGTGTCAACACCCACACCCACAATGCATGACTGTTTAACCCAAGGACCACCCCTATGACTAAGTCTTATCAAGACCGGCCCATCATAGTGTGCATACCTTGAAACACCTATTATTAACCCAAGGATATCACTCCTATGACCAAGCCTTATCAAGACCATCCCATCATAGTGTGCATACTTTGAAACCCAATGATGATCACACACCATTGCTCAAGCAGAGATAAATCACATATCTCCCTATGACTAAGTCTTATCAAGACCATCCCATCATAGTGTGCATACCTTGAAACACCTATTATTAACCCAATGATATCACTCCTATGATCAAGTCTTGTCAAGACCAGCCCATCATAGTGTGCATACCTTGAAACCCTATGATGATCACACACCATTGCTCAAACAGAGATAAATCACACATCTCCCAATATAAATTAATCCTAATTTATATTAATGCAACCCCTACTATGTTAATTACCAACACGAGTCTATAGTTCACATAACGAATCCAGGTCGTGCAACAGTTAGTTCAAGCCTCCAGATAAACTAATTAAATTAAACAAATTAATTTAATCAGTAGCCTACAGACCCTTCGGTGGACTGTTTGGTCCACAGAACAATGGAAAAGTGATGTGAATTTAAGGAATTCATTCCCAGATTCCCACACAGGACAATGTGAAACAAAACCCCAAATAAAGCTACTGGTCTTATGCCTTCGATAGGGTCGTCGACATGCCAACCCACCTTCGGCAACCCAACCTGAACACGGTCTGTAGTTCTTTGCTCTTCAGCAGACCCTTCGGTGGAGGTCTCGGTCCACCGAAGCACCTTTGGCAGACCGACCAGTCCATCGACGATACGAAGATTTTCCAGAATCTGAAGTGATTCTCAATGCACTCGCACAAATCCCTAACCCTGCCTATATGCCATGCATGATAACATGTAAATTCACAAAAACCCATGCATAAAAGACCTATAAAGAATGATTTAAACCCTAGATCACATCCACTTCTTGAATCTTGCATATAAACACAAGAACACATATAAGAACATGATTAACACCATATAATATCACACATAAGAATCAATCATCATAGAAACATGCTCCCATCATTAGATCATGATATAAATATAAACATCACACCATTCACGATAAGGACCCTAATAGCAGACCTTACCACATATCTGCAAATATTCATTAGGATATACATACATCATATCAACAGGGATACATACCCTCACACCAATAGATATATTAATATCACACCAAGCATGAGAAACAAGAAAAGTGTACTTACCACCTCATAGATCTTCGAGTTTTCTTGATTTCTTGCACTTGATCCTAGCTTTTTCTCTTTTTCTTCTTCTTTCTACGGTTTTTAGAGTACCACAGCCGTTCTCCCTAAAATCACAAAATTTAGTGTTATGATGTTTAGAAACCCTACTTTTCATTATATATTAGTTGAATAAGCTTTTATGTCTAATTAGAGTTACTTAGTTGAGCAGAACATAGTTATAATTTTAGCCCTATTATTCTATTTAATTTAAAGGTCTATTAATTACTACTTAAAATCTTTATTAAATTCTTTAAAGTTAATTATTAATGCCTTAGGCCTTAAGATATCACACTCAAGTCGTATAACAGCCCAATTACACTTTAAGTCCACTTAAGCGCTTTAAACCCAGTCCATTAAACCTTTAATGATCCTGCGAGATGCCTAGGTAGTTTTCCCAAGTGAATTAACCAATAAAAATTCTAACTAGCCCTAAATTTTGATTCAAGGTGTTACAACAAACCCATAACTTTTTCCAACTACGATTTACAGGGAGAAGCAAATAAAAAAAGAAAAAGAAAAGCAACAAGCAAAATTTCATTGAATATTAGTAAAAGCTAAATCCCTTGCCTGAATCACCTCTTTTTTATCACTTCTTTTTTGCCAATGAGCTTCGTCGTGCAACCTCTCTCTCTGCAATCTGAACGTAGAATTCTGCTCCAAGCATCTCATGTATATCAAGATTCAGTGAGGTGCTCACGTCAACCGTCTCCAGGATCAACTCTACAGTGAGACTGAAACCCAAACTAAACAAGACACGGACAGCATTTGCGACCCTGCATATGTTCTGCCTTGTATCCAGTTGAGTGTAAGTCTGTTCTTGTTCTTCGAGACTCATGGATCTTTTATTGACTTTGCTGTTTTGTTGTTTGGCTTTATTTACTTGATCCACTACCATTTCGTCTCTGGCTTCGACATGTTCACCAACCCATATGTACCCGTTACATCCAAGAATCAAGTCAATTCCAAACTTTTCAAGATGGTGGAAATGTTGTTTGCGTTTCTTGACTAAATAAGGAGAGACTGTAAGCAATTGACCCCTCTCGAGCTGCATTGGAAATAGCAACCACATTATCAGAAGTACGACTAATACCACAGAAAATGACATTGATAGCAAAAGTGATGATGATGATGGACAGCAAATACCTGATGTTTAAAAAATTGTTCCAATGACACATCAAGTATATTTTCCTTATTCATATAGGGGTATGTAATATATTGAAGGGCTCTAGTACAATTTTAAATTTATGAGTAGAATTAGATTGCAATGAGATTTAAACTTCAAATGACTGGACATAGTGTTAGAGATAGTGGGTGGCTCATATTCACTAGTCCCTAGATCCAAGGGGGAGGGAACTGAGGGGCCCCATGGGGTAGAGCGAACACGGATAACTCGTTTGCGTCGGATCAGTACCATGGGGTTGGGGGTGTAGGGGGCTCAACCCCCTGCAGTACAGTTAGGGTGTATTAGGGATTTGCCCTATATATATCGGGTAGGAGTATAAGTTGTAACCCTAATTCGTTTTCGCAATAGTGGAAAACTGCTTCTCTCCCGTGGACGTAGGCTTTGCCGAACCACGTATATCTGTGTGCATTGTTTTGATCTTTATTTTACAGTGTTTATTGTTATTGTGTCATCATGAGCAACACATATATTGCAGAAAAGATAGTTTTTCATGATCTAAAGTCTAGTAAATGTTTGCATATGTAAAGCATTAAGAACTTAAAGCAAAAAAACAAAATTTAGACAGCAGATACCTTTCCATACTTCTGACTTCTTGCTTGAAGGTGTAAACTGCCATCGTGCTGGAAACCACGAACTTCGGCCTATAAAAGGATATTAGTTTAGATATCAACTCAGTTTTTGGCCACTGCATCAAATTCAAGATCAAGCCATCTTTACTAGAACCAGATGAGTAACTGGTAATCACCCCAAATGCCAGCACATAGGATAATTACATTCATTTCTCATTATTGGAAATAGGAACATAAGGCCCAACTATGCGAAATGAAATCAGCTTGGTTTTGGCTTTAACCAAACCATGAGAGAAATTCTTGGGACCCAATACGACTCAGAAACCAATTCCTTGGTCAACATTAGACTAATTCATCCAATACCAATATAGCACAAAAGGTTCCTGAAATTTAGATTTTATACACATCTTATATAGCTTGAACATTGGCTAAACCATGTTTCTGGCCTGGGCAAAAAAGGTCCATTGCAATTGTATGCACAGAATGGTTTTGTATTGAAATAGAAGAGTTATTGAACTTACACATACGACATCATTCTCTTCAAAAATGCTGCGCATGTTGAGTTCATCAACTGCAGTTCTCCGTCTCTAGAAGAAATCAAAGGAAGGAAAAATCAGATTGTAGATCAACTAAGAGCTATCAAACATTTGCAAACAATCTAAACTTAGTCATACCCATTATCAACCAAAAAAAAGTAATAAATGGAAGCCATCTAGGGATGGTTATCTGGACAAAGTTAATACAAAACCATCCCAATTTATTTCACTTGGTTCGTCTGGCTAGATATCTGACTTGCTCAATTGATGCCTCTTTTGTTCATATCCTAAGGTTGGGTAATAGTTTGGCAGATCGTCTGGCTAGAGCGGGGGTGGGAAGGGAGGAGGTGTTCACAGGCTCTCCCTTCCCAGACATGTTTGGATGATGGCTTCTTTCTGGTTTTAACTGGTTTTTGTGGGCATCTTTGTATTTCTTATGGCCCTTTTCTCTCTCATTTTCTCTTTTTCTTGCCGTTAGTGCGTGTCTTGTGCACTACAGTTTTACCATTTGTCGATGTTATTTTGATTTTATTCTTATATGCAATTGCACAGTGGTTATTCATCAAAAAAAAAAAAAGTACTGCATACAGGGAAAATATCATATAACGTTTTTGCAATTGTTGGTGAATAATAATAATACATATAATACACTAAATATCTAAAAAAATATAGTCAAGTTAGAGTTATGTTCAAGGAATTTAAGAATAAATCTTAACTGAATTACAAAAGAAATTGCATGCAATTGAAGCATTCACCATTGTTAGCTGAAGCATATCTATATGAAGCTACCAAACAGATTGTTCCTTTGAAAGTGATTTTATGGGGATAAAGTATACAGAGTGCTAACTTCCACCCACATCTGTGAAACTTGCAAGATGCTTCACTATTAAGTAATCAGGTTTTATACCCAATGCAGTAGAGATCCATAACTACATGCATTTCTGTATAACTGCTTGACTGAGGGGGTGTTAATGAAGTGAACATAGCTCTCAGAGTTGGTTATTGAAATCATGCTCATTGAATGGTTGATGTCTATATTTTGTACCAACAAAGGTTGAAGTAAAAAGAATTTGTTTGAAAAAAAATGCAAATCTGCATTATATGCCTGTCCTTCACAATACTTCTCTAGTTCCTTTCAAGACAGTTTTCCTGAATTGAAAGGATAATAAACTCAAAAGAAGTTTCAATTTATTTAAATTTGGCATAACATTTTCTTTTCTCAATCTTGGACAATCATTTCTCCTAATTACGTCTAAGAAACGATAATCTATAATCAAAGAGTCGGGCAGACAAACCAGTATCAAATTCCATGTCACAAAACTCCTTGGAGAAGAGGAAAAAAAAACTCTGAAACATTAGAAAATGAAAGGCAAATGACACTAATTTTTTTGGTCTTTGAACAGTTGAGAAGTCCACTGATTACAAGCTGCTCGTGCTTTTCGTTTTAAATAATATGCTAACCATTTTGCATATGCAGACAGTAACCACTCACAGACAGTTAACCTGTGTACAGTTCATGAAGCTTATGCACTTCATGATTTTGTTGAGAGGGTTTAAATGATTTGATTGTGGTGTTTATCAAAGATCAACTACTGCTTAAAATGTTTCTGGCAGCTATCAAAAAAAAAAAGTTACATGATTTCCACTGTTAGCAGCTGGTGCTTTTTTGATTTAAGAATAGATATACTATTTTTCATACAAATTTATTTATTTTTTGATCATTAAAGTGAATTTGTATTAGAAATAAATATATAATTACAAGTATGCCAAGATCGTCTGTCTACGAATTGTATACTACAACCCAAACCACTAATCCTCCCAAAGTATAAAAGACATGTCAGATATTAGCCCAACCAGAATTAGACCCCCAACAGCATGCTCCAACAATCAGCCCCGTCTTTATCCACCCACGAAGAAAACCAGAACAGCAATGTCGAAAGAACCCTTCTAAGAATCAGATCAAAAGGGGATTCAATATCCTCGAACAATCTAGAATTTCTCTCCCGCCACAGAGTCCAGATCACCGCTCCTGGGCACAAGTTCCAAAGTATCTTCCCACACCTCTTATCATTCCTCCTCCACCCGCGAATAAAATCCTTGAAAGACTAAGCGACAATACCAGCATGACCAAATTTGCCAAGGATGAACTCTCAGCATCTTCTCACCAACTCATACTGTACAAAAAGATGATCCACCGTCCCCTCAGCTTGCTTACATAGAGCACACCTATTCGGGACAGATCACCCACGACTCTTGAGATGGTCCACAGTGAGAATCTTATCCTGCCATCCCAACCACAAGAAGAAAGCCACCTTAGAAGGCAGCCCCATCTCCCAAATCAAAATCTCAGAGCCAAAAATCTGATTAGGGTCCAACAAAGAATCAAAAAATGATCGAACAGAAAACTTGCCATTCTTATCCCAAATCCACCATCTCCTATCTCCACCACCTCCCACCTTAACCATGAACAGATCTTGTAATAAGGCCACCAAAGGTTCAACATCATTGTCAAATAAATTTCTTCTAAACTTATGCTCCCAAGAAACAGACCATTCTGAATATTAATAATATCAATGACCTTTTCCTCCTTATTACGAGTAATACTAAATAAATCAGGATATTTACTCTTTAGAGTAGCTTCAGTGCTTCACCACACCATAAATCATCCCAAAACTTCACCCTCATCCCATCTCCAATCATAAAGCGAACACCCTCCAGAAATTTAAAGGAAACACTCATAATTGCTCTCCAAAGCCCCACCCCATACAGTCTATTGTGCACAATTGTCCCCCAATTCCCTTCATTACACCCATATTTCTCGGCAATGACTTTCCTCCAAAGACTCTCCCTTTCCTCCCCAAATCTCCACAACCATTTCCCTAGCAATGCTTCATTGAAATCACGCATCTGCCATAGACCGATCTCTCCAAATTTTCTAGGTCTGCACACTACCTCCCAATTGGCCCAATGATACTTCCCTTTGCCAGCACTGTCGCACCACAGGAAATCCCTTTCAGTTTTTCCATCCTATCAACAACTGAACAAGGAACCTTCAGCACAGATAGCAAATGAGTAGGAAGACTAGCAAGAACCGACTTCACCAAAACCAGCTTATCACCTTTAGAAAGAAATCCACCATGCCAACAAGGCAATTTTTTCTCCATCCTCTCCAACGTGGGCTCCCACAATGCTTTGGACTTAAAACGAGACCCCAAAGGAACCCCCAAATAAGTAGTAGGCAGAGTACCAAATCTCCCAACCCAAAACATTACTAAGGTCTTGCAGCCCACCCACCTCACCAACACCAAAGACCATGCTTTTGACTAGATTTATTTTCAGAGCCGAGACCGCTTCAAAGAACAACAAAATGGCTCTTAAAAATCCTAGCTGCATACGAGAACCACTACAAAACAACAAAGTGTCATCCGCAAACTGAAGATGAGATACACACGGACTGTTGCTCCTTGCTTTAAACCCTTCCAAAAGGCCAGGCCCGAAACATTTGGTAAGCATCTTACTTAGAACTTCCAAAACCAAAATAAAAAGGAAAGGTGACATAGGATCCCCTTGCCTAATACCAATGGATCCTTTGAAGAATCTCAAAGCTTTCCGATTAACAATCACAGAAAATGACACATACGAGATGCAAATACTAATCCAATTTCTCCACTTCCTACCAAAACCCATCCTCTCCAACAAATATAGAAGGAAATCCCAATCCACGTGATCATAGGCTTTCTCCATATCAAGTTTACATAGCAAACCACCCTTCCCCTTAGCAATATTGGAGTCCAAACATTCATTGGCTATTAGAACTCCATCAAGAATTTGTCTACCACCCACAGAAACGCTTTGGTTCTGGGTCACCAGTTTAGGAATAACCCTAAACTCCATCAAGAATTTGTCTACCACCCACAGAAACGCTTTGGTTCTGGGTCACCAGTTTAGGAATAACCCTACACAACCTACCTGCCAAGATCTTGGAGATGATTTTGTACAAACACCCAACTAAACTAATAGGACAAAAATCTCTCAAATTAACGGCACCTTCCACCTTCAAAATGAGTGAAATAAACGTAGCATTGGCACTCCTTTCCAAGCTGACCGCATCAAAAAAATCATGAACAACATTCAACAAGTCCCCCTTAATCACCTCCCAACATCTCTTGTAATCGTTTGACTGATGCAACGTTTGTGTGCATTTTACATAGTCTTAGATTTCATTTGTTTTTGTACTTTT